>LR751742.1:38094-139120 GCA_902729485.2 Mus minutoides
TATAGGGCTGTTTAGGTCATTAATCTGATCCTGGTTTAACTTTGGAACTTGGTATCTGTCTAGAAAGTTATCCATTTCGTCCAGATTTTCCAGTTTTTTTGAATATAACCTTTTGTAGAAGGATCTGATGGTGTTTTGAATTTCCTCAGGATCTGTTGTTATGTCTCCCTTTTCATTTCTGATTTTGTTGATTTGGATTATGTTTAGGTATGCTGCACCTTATATCCCTGATCTCTTCAAGACTTTTAACATGAAAGGATGTTGGATTTTTGTCAAAGGCTTTTTCAGAATTTAATTAGATGATTATGTGAAATTTTTCTTTCAGTTTGTTTGCATGATAGATTACATTGATGGATTTTCATGTATTGAACCATCCCTGAATCCCTCAAATAAAGCCTACTTGATCATGGAGAATGGTGTTTCCAATGTCTTCTTTTTTTTTGTTGTTGTTGTTGTTGTTTTTCAGATGCAAAAACAAGAGGTTTATTTTCTGCTGCGTTGGGGGTTGGGGTGGACCTTCAATTAGTCCCTCAAGGTGAGTGACTAGACAGCGACCCCTGAATGGCTATTACAAGCAGTTTTTTTTTTATACCTTTTAGGGGCACAGGTTACATCAGCAAGGTTACAGTTCAAACTTATTGCCTAAGCATATTGACCTTTAAATCTATTGGCTAGCAAGCATGAAACAAATTTAAACTCTAGCTGGGACTTTCCAGAGGGTCAGATGACTATCAGTCAGTACATTCTGAGAATTTTTTACTCAAGAATTTTCCTGTGGGTGGAGAATGGAACTTGGCATAGCCTTGACTCCAGGCAGGAGGGGGAAGCTGTAAGGAGGGTATGGGACTGGAAAAAGCCTTTAGGATCCTCATTCGGCCCCCCCCTTTCTTGTACAAGCTCCAATCCTGGTGCTGCACTCAGGGGTCTTGGGTAACTAACTCATATTGTTCAGGTCTTGTATTCAGAGTCTCATATTGTTGGCGCAGGGCCATCAGCTGCACTGCTCTTATTCTCTCTTTTGTAAAGGCTATATAAGCTTGTTCAATATACAGGGTTCAAAGATCAACAATAGCAGGAGAACAATTAGGGGTTCTAACAAGGTGTATATGAGGGTGGTTGACCAAAGAGAGGAGTTAAACCAAGATTGGAACCAGCCCTGACTCTGTTCTCTTTCTCTTTTCTGCTTGGCTAGCCCTTCTCTCACCTTAGCCATTGAATCTTTAACTACCTCCAGAATGGTCTCCAGTATGTGCTTCCTGATGTTTCACACCCCCAGGTAGCACAGAAAAAGTGGTTGGCCCCCCCCCACGCTAATGGGCCTTCAGCCATCTTTTCCCATCTTGGGTGCACACATATGGGGATTTCTTGCGGGATACTGCTCAACTTTCGGTGTTTGCACCCTAAGACCCACCCTCCAAGGCCACTTCTGGTACATGGTTTAGATTCACAAGTCCTTCATGCCTCACATTTGGGTAATTCCTCTCCCTCTGTCTCTAGGGCGGAGATATCCCAGGAGTCAAGGCCAGATGCTAACTTACAGAGATCAAAGATAATGCCGGGCCACTAGGTATAAGGCGGGTGTTCCTCTGTAATGGACCAAGCTACATCCCCAGTGGCTGAGAGTGCTTGCCAAGTCACTTTGGTAGGGTTGTAGGTGTTGCTGAGGCTCAGCGCCAGAAGGAAGATACACCATAGCCATCTCATGGTTTCTCTGGCCTTGCAGAAGGGCGGATGATTTTGAACTTGAGGGGGTTGCTTGGGTGTCTGGCTGCTATCCAGTTGTCATCAAGTGCAGGTGTTAGTTTGACATGGTACTTGTGTGGAAGTCTGGGGTACCTGCATTATACAGGGCACGAAGTTTGGCCACAATTCCTGGTGGCTGATCTGGAAAGCTAGCAATCAAGCCATAAGATCCTTTGCAGCCTAAAAAGTCACTGGGGTGTGTGTGTCAAGAGCTGGGGTCAAGGGAGTGGAGGTGACATACAGGACCTCAAAGTGGGTCAGGTTAAAATGGCAAGGGGTGCTCTGGGCTTGGAACAGGGCCAAAGGGAAGGGGCACCACCCAGTCAGTGCCAGTCTCCAAGGATAGTTTAGTTAAGGTCTCTTTCCATTCTACCTGCCCTGAGCTCTGGGAATGATATGCACAATGGGGCTTCCAATTAGTCCCCAGTATCTCTGCCAATCCCTGACTTACCTTAGAGACAAAAGCAGGACTGTTGTCTGATCCAATTACCTTGGGCACTCTGAACCTCAGGAAAATTTTCTCTAATATCCTTTTGGCTACTATTGTAGCTGTTTCCTGCTTGGTGGAGAAAGCCCCAACCCATCCAGAGAAAGTATCCACAAACACTAGAAGGTATTTATAACCATATTTTTCTGGCTTAACTTCTTTAGAATCGACTTACCAATATACTCCAGGCTATTCTCCCCTAGGTCTTTTGCCCTGTTTACTCTTGGACGCATAAGCATTCACTTGCTGGCATACCTTACACTGTTCTATCTTTCTGGCCCCAAACCTGAGTTCCATGTTATATATACTTTAGATCCCTTAACTTCTTGGACATACTTTTTATCCCCTAAATGAGTCAATTTTTGCACTTGGCCAAGTAAGTCTTTTGCTTGCTTTCTGGGGAGTATAGTTCTTCCTTCTTGTGTATGCCACTGTCCTTCCTTCTCTAGGTAATAGTTGGTAGGGTGGCTAGCAATCTGAGTCCTTTCTTCTTCCATATATTTTAAGTGAGGTTATCCCTTAATCCAGACCCATTTCCCAGAGGATGTCTCTGTAGCCCCATAACCAGGATAGGTTCCTGCATAGCCACTTCTCAAGTCACTTGATCTGCCTGGTTATTGCCTTAGGGCATTAAGTCTCTTCCCTTCTGATGTCCTTGACAATGAATAATACTCACAGCTGCCTGCTTCATCAGAGTGTTCAAGAGGTCCAAGATTTCCTGCTTGTTTTTTCTTTCTTTTCCCTCTGATGTGAGCAGTCCTCTCTCTTGGTATGTAGCCCTGTGGACATAGGTTGTGGCAAAGGCATACCTGTTATCTGTGTAGATGTTAATATTCTTGCCAGCTCCAAGCTCCAAGGCTTTGGTGAGGGTAATTAGCTCTGCTTTCTTCATGGAGAAAACTGCTAAGGTCTGTAAACCAGGTAGCCTTGGCTCCTGTCAGGGGTCGGTCGGAGAGGTCTTTCCATTAATAGGCAAAGTATTCTTGACTTTGGGGTGCCAAGGGCAGGCAGAAGAAAGCATCTTTCAAGTATAAGACCGTGTACCAAATTCTGTAAGGTCGCAAAGAACTTAGAGTGTAGGGGTTAGGCACAGTAGTGTGGATGTCAGCCACTCAGTAGTTTAGCTCTTGTAAGTCCTGGACTGGTCAGTAATCGTTAGTGCCTGCTTCTTAACTGGCAGAAGTGGTGTGTTCCAGGCCGAATAGCACTTATGCAACTCTAAGCTGGAGGCGCCTGGAGATGTGTTGCTTAATTCCTTCTTGTGTCTGTTAAGACATAAGGTATTGTTTGAGAGACACCGGGGTAACCTGTGCCTTGAGTTCTACCACCATGGAGTAGGGCTGGGGTCTGGGAAGGTGACATTTTTGCTTTGCCCATCCCCGCTGATTCCACCCAGGTTGATAGCAATGTTTCCAACCACTAAGTCAAGTCCTGGTTTTGAGTCAAGTTGGTTTCAAATAATTTATACTCATCATCTAGTCTGATAGTCAGAATGTGTATAAGCTCTCCTTTTGGGCCAGTTAGTTGCGGCCCATTGGGTAGGAAGTGTATCTGGGCTGCCATCTTGGAGAGTAAGTCTTGCCCCAACAGAGGGTAGGGACCGTCTGGGATGNCCATAAATGAATGGGATACCCCACCCATCCCTAGGCCCACTGTTCTTCAGTCCATGAATACATTTTGGTGCCAGTGGCTCCTTGCACCCAAGATTATTTTTTCTTAGAAACAGGGCCATTGGCTTGGAGGAGGAACAAGTGTTGAGCCCCTGTGTCCACCAAGAATTGAGTGGGTTTCCCCTCCACTCTCAGAGTTACCCTGGGTTTGGGGAGGGGGTCCGAACTCTGTCCTCCCTAGTGGCTGTCTTCCCCCTGGGCTAACACCTTCACCATATGGGAGTACTTTTCCCAAGGCCTGGGATTTCCAGCCTCCAGCTTCTGTTTGTTAGGGCACTCTTAGGCTCAGTGGCCCATTTCCTTGCAATGTGTGCACTGGTCCTTTTCAAGGGGTTTTCTGTCTCTCTTTGGTCAGAGTCTCTCTTCTCTACTTTCTCTAACTACTGTAGCCAAGATTCTCTGTAAATTCCTTTCCTGTTGCTTTCTTTTTTTCATCTCCCTTTCATCTTCTTCCTTTCTCTTTCATTTCTCATTCTCCTCCTCTGTCTCCCTGTTATGGTAGAAGTTCTCAGCAACCTACACTAAATCCCTCAATGACTTATCCTGTAGTCCTTCTAGCCGCTGAAGCTTTTTCCTGATATCTCTATTAGCCTGGTCTATAAAAGCCATAGTCACAGTAGCTTTGTGCTTCTTTCTGCTGTGGTCATAGGGTGTATATTGGCTGGATGCCTCCATGAGCTGCTCTAGAAAAGCAGCAGGCAATTCATCTGATCCATATCTAACCTCATGTATCTTGGCCAAATTTGTGGGCCACTGGCGGATGCCTTGAGACCTGCCAACAGAGCCTAGCAGTAGACCTTAAGGTGCTCCTTACCTTTGGCTGAATTAATGTCCCAGTCAGGTCTAGTCAGGGAAAACCAACTGTCGATGACCCCTGGTCAATTGATGGTTCCCCCACATCGGAGGGGACATTCTTTCTGGCTTCTGGCATTATCTTCTTTCGCTCTTCAGTCATGAAGAGTATTCTCATGAATTGTTGGCTATCATCCCAGGTGGGCTGATGAGTAAATAAAAAATCTGAAAAGGGGTATGGGGTGTTGAGCCTTCCAGTTGTATAAGTCTGCTAATAAGAAGGGCCAATATTGCATATCCTAATTGCCATCCTGTAGGCTCAGAGAGGGAGGGCCACTTTTTTATCAGGTGAAGTGGCCCTTTTGCTCCAGGTCCCCATGGAAGGTCCTAGTTCAGAGGGTCACTCCACACCCTCTTCCCTTGCTGGAGCTGGAGGAAGGGTGAATAAAGGGATGCTGGACAAGGGCTTAAGGAAGATCCTTGAGGAGGGGCAGTGAGAACTGGGGCCATAGTAGGGGATAAGGGGGATGGAGGCTCCATCAGTAGTAGATCCACTGTGGAGGGGTACTGGGAGATGTTCTTCTTTACAGACTCTTTGGTCTCTATGGGGTTCTTCTCCTTCATGGCCAGGACCTTTGAGAGTCTTGGAGACAAAAGGTCTCATATCCCTTCACTAGATTCTTCCAGCTAACTCTATAGAGAATGTGGTCTGGGTCGTAATGACTCTTTCCTCTACTGATTTGATCACCTGCAAGTCGAAGGTCCCTGTGGGTGGCCACCCTACTCCAAAGGTGGGCCATTCAGAGGAGCAGAGAGCAACTAACTTGCCCTTCTTTACAACTACTGACAAGTTTTCTCCTCTTTCCCTAACTTCCCTCCAGTGGTTGACTAGGATGTTTAATGGGGTAGATTCAGTCTGTCCCATGTCCAGAAAAGTCCAAACCCAAGAACACGGAAAGAGATAATCCAACACCAACACACACACACAGAAAGACAATCAACACACAGACAGCTCACTCCTGCCACAGGTGCAGAAACCAGGTTATGCAGACAGTTTGCCCCTGCCATGGGCACAGAAACCAGGTAATAGCAAGACTAGGTCAGCTCCTGCCAATACTGTGTTTTGCCATTTCCAAAAGGAGCAGAGTTCTTCCAACTCTGTGGGGGGTGGGGAGTCCGGGTAGGGCTGAAACGTCCTCCAGATTCCCCATGGTCACAGCATTAAGGCATGTCTGCCCAGCACAATTGACCGCTTAGTTAGTGGTCGCTCAGGGAGGGGGGTATCCTCGAATCCCAGATGAGCCCCCAAATGTAAGACCCCCCCTTCAGTCAGTGCTACTTACTTCAAGACACCCTCAAGTGAGACACCAAGACAGAGATCGATGAAAAAGCAAAAGGCTTATTTTCTGATATATCAATGTTGGACCTTCAATTGTCCCTTAAGGCGAATGACTAGAAGATGAACTTTGGATGTGTTCTTGAATTTGGTTTGTTAGAATTTTATTGAGTATTTTTACATCAATGTTTATAATGGAGATAGATATAAAATTTCACTGTTGAGTCTTTGTGTGTGACTACGGCCTCATAGAATGAGTTTGGCAATATTCCTTCTGTTTCCATTTTGTGGAATAGTTTGAAGAACGGTGGTATTAGCTCTTCTTAGAAAGCCTGGTAGAATTCTGTGCTAAAACCATCTATCCCTTGCCTTTTTGTGGTTGGGGGATTTTTAATGACTGTTTCTATTTCCTTAGAGGGTATAGGACTATTTAAATAGTTTACCTGATCTTGATTTAGCTTTATTAAGTCACATCTATCTAGAAAACCATCTTCTTTTGTTTAGATTTTCAATTTTGTGAAATATAAGCTTTTGAAGGGACATCTAATGATTCTTTGAATCTCTTCAGTGTCTCTAGTTATATCTCCCTTTTGATTTCTGATTTTGTTAATTTGGAGACTGTCTTTCTGTCTTTTAGTTAGTTTGGCTTAGGATTTGTCTGATTTTCTCAACAAACTCTTGGGTTTGTTGATTCTTTGTTTTGTTCTCTTTGTTTCTAATTGCTTGATTTCAGCCCTGTGTTTGATTATTTCCTGCTGTCTAGTCCTTTTGGGTGCGTTTGCTTCTTTTTCTCCCTAGAACTTTCAGATGTACTTTTAAATCATTAGTATGAGAATTGCCCAATTCCCTTATGAAGGCACAGAGTACTATCAACTTTCCTCTTAGTACTGCTTTCATCGTGTCTGACAAGTTTGGGTATATTGTACCCTCATTTTCATTGAATTCTAGAAAGTCTTTAATTTATTTATTTCTTCCTCGACATAGTAGTCACCAAGTAGAAAGTTGTTCAGTTTTCATGAATTTGTAGTCTTTCTGTTATTTCTGTTGTTGAATTCCAATTTTAATTCATGGTGGTCTGATAAGATACAAGAAGTTATTTCTATTTTCTTGCATCTGTTTATGCTTGCTTTGTAATCAACTTTATGGTCAGTGCAGCTGACAGGCAGCTTTTGGAATTTTTCAAGTTTTGTTATTATTTTCAGTGACCCACTGCCTATTTAAGAACACATTATTCAACATATGTATATAATAACAATTAATAAGAAAGAGGCCATTAATCTGAGAGAAAGTAAGGAGGGTTATATGAGAGTTTAGAGGGAGGAAAGGGAAAATGTAACTGTACTATAATCTCAAAAAAGAAAAAGAAATAAATTAAATAAATAAATAAATAATAAATCTTAAAAAATACACTGTTCAGTGTCTATGTACTTGTTACTTTCTATAAATTATGCACCTAGGAACCAAAGATAAGAAGCATTTATCATGCAAGTAGACATACAAGAAAATAACCTCTCAATAACATATTAATCAAGATGTCAAAAATAGTAAGCAAAGAAACACTATTTAAAGCTGTAAAGGGAGAATGTCAACTCACTACAAAGCAAATTCTTTTGCTATTGCTTGCATCTCTTTATTGTTGAGTCAAATCCATTTAATTTAATGTGACTATCCCTGCACCAGGATGATTAGGAGGAAAGTTAAGTTTGTATTGGGTGTGTACCCAATGTCTTTCAGTGCTATCTTTAATTTGACTACTTTTCTTCTTTGAATGATGGATAAAGGGACTTCAGGTGGTCACATTTAGTTTTGAAATCTATGTAGCAAGCAGATTTCCCCAGTTTCCTGGGACTTTTTAGATTGTAACTGTTGGGGTGGCTAATATTCTAGTTGGGGTGTACCTCTCATGGCCACTGTTAGGATAAAAGAAGTCACAGCTCTGAGATCCATCTATACAGGCAAAAGGCCTGTCTTTATATTTTTCTCTTAATTGTCCTGGTGGAAGGATACAGACTCCCTGAAGTAAATGGCAGACTGGTGGATCCTGAATGCAATCCATCCACTGATCCAAAGTTCCAGAATTCAATTTATCCCCTGACCCGAAGCTCTGAGTTACCATGGTTCAAGTTTATTATCAGTAAATGAGACACAAATCCTGGTCATTCTGATTGTGTATATGTATACATTTGAATGTGTGTACTCATGTGTCCAGGTGTGCATGTCCATCTGTTCAGGTGTGAGCTGAGGCCAGAGGTTGATGCCAGGTATCTTCTGCAATTGCTCTCTGCATCATTGTAGTTGTCATAGTCATCATCGTTGACACCACCACCACCACCACCATCATCATCATCATCATCATCATCATCATCATCATCATCATCATCATTTTAAGACAAAGCTAGTCCCTGAACCTCTAGATTACTGATCCAGCTAATCTGGATGTCCAGTACTCCCCCGGGAATGCTCCTATCTTAGTATTCCTGGAATACCATCTCTTTACATGGGTAATGGGGATGTGAACTCGGGTCCTCATGGTTGTGTGACAAATATTTTCCATCCCTACTTCCCTGAATTCACCCCTGTCATCCTTCCCTTTGAGCATTCCTGCCTGAGCCTCCTGCCTATGTCTTCTTGTTTGTTAACATTGCCGTCCTTATGCCCTCCTCCAGTGATCTCTTCAGCCCTTTCCTCACCCTGAAGCTGCGGCAAATCAAAGTGAGGCTCCTTGATGTGTGACTGTTCCCTGATTTCAGGCCACATGGTATCTCGTATTTTTAAAAATGTTTTTAATGAAAACATTAAGTTTAAATGATACACATTTTGTAATCTGGAGCTGCAAGGGTTTTGATTTCTATTCCATAAACTTCAGATGTCACTGTACCACTAACTTCCTAATGATCTTGAGGCACACAGTATTACGTTATTTTCTGTTCAAAGTCCTTGCGGAAACTTCAGGGGCTGGACTTGTATCACATGTTTAGCCACATTCAGTTTTGCATCCATCAAAGAATATTGTGAACATGAGGTGTATGTGCTCTTTCTAGTCCACGAGTCTTCATAATAGCCCTTCCCTGGACGCTTTTGTACTTCTTATGCTGATAACAGTGTTCAGTTTATGAGGGTTCTTGACACCCACTTTATTTTTCATGATCTGTGTGTATAGACTGACACAATTTCTATGGAATTCCTGATTATATAAATTTGTTATGGATCCAATAGGTACCAATGAGAGAGATTCCACACTTCTGTCATAGTCTACAGTTTGCCTCAATGTTTCTAAACACTGAGCCCAAAACCCCTGCCATAAATGTAATAATTCTTCCTTTTGGAGGGGGCATTCATTAAATGTCCATTCTGAGCTTTTCCATCAGCTGGATGATGCTGAGCAGAGAAAGAATGAGAGGAGAGGAGAGCAGTCACCCCCTTGGTTTTCAATGGCAGACTCTCTTTCCAGATGGTATTCAGCCCTGCCTTGAGTCATACAATGACCCCATGGAAACTGATTCTACCATTGCCTCTGTGGGAGGAATCATTTTCTCACCAAAGCCTCTGACTGAACTCAAGGCTTGCGAGGGCTGTGGGCCTGTCTTGAAGGCAGGACAGCTTGTCCTGGGTTGCTTTTGTAAGCATCTTCTGTGTCACGTTCTTCAGCTACAGAGCTGAAGTAGCTGAGACCAGTCCATTCACCATGTAGCACCATGACACCTGTCTTTCTAGGCACATTTACTGCCTGTGGATTTCTGAAACTCTTTTTCTTTCTTTCTTTGCAGTAAAATCTTTCATCCTATTCTGACTCTCCTCCACTGTGTCACGCAGTGACAGCTTCCATGGAAATCAAAACATTTTATCGGTAAGTCAAGAAGAGCTTCAATGAAAACCTAAGAATCTTGAAGCAGTGTAATTTGGCATTCTGCATACTTTTTCTCTAATATACCAAGATTCGATTCATGAATCCTGGGTTCCCATATTGGCTTTGCCACAGAGATCTTTGTAACCTTGAATAATTCACCCTCAAACTCCCCACATTAATTTTTGCATATCCAAATTAACACGATTACAGGTTACACACTGTGGTGGTTTGAATATGCTTGGCCCAGGGAGAGGCACTGTTTGGAAGTGTGGCTTTGTTTGAGTAGGTGTGGAGTAAGTGTGTCACTGTGAGTGTAGGTTTTGAGATTCTCTTCCTAGCTGCCTGGAAGCCAGACTTTTCCTAGCTGCCTTTGGCACAAGAGGTGGAACTCTTAGCTCCTCCAGCCCCAAGTCGGTCTGGACACTGCCTTGGTGATAATGAACTGAACCTCTGAACCTGTAAACCACCCTAACTAAATGTAGTCGTTTATAAGAGATGCTTTGGTCATGGTATCTGTTCTCAGCAGAAAAACCCAACTAAGACACACATTCTTCTTAGCTTTTATTTCTATAACTGTATGTTTGAAGGTATATTTTAGACCAGTAATTCCATATCATATAACTTACTCTAGCACAGTGCTTGCACATGTATTCTAAATTTCTATGTATATATGCTCACTTTGAGTTGTATGAAAGGACACATGGGTGAAAATAGTTCTAGTCTTAATCTTTAAATGGTTAAATAAATAAATTATAGCACATCTAAGGTATACAATAACATTGGCACCTCTAAAGTATTTGGCTTTTAAATGTCTATATTTATACCTGTGGGCAAAAGCTACTCCCAACCTTGAGAGAAGCCTTTTTGCAGTGGTCAGGGGTGAGTACAGACACTCTACTTTCACTGGGTCAAAGATGTTCTCAGATTGTCATATTCTTTCCATGTCTGCCATGCTCTGTGTTGGCTTCACCTTCAGCCTTATGGGAAGGATGATATAACAGGTCTAGATATGAAAGAAGAACAAAAAATATATATAAAGGAAGTAGAGAAGAAGACCTTTTCTATATTTGTTTGTTTGTTTGTATTTGTCGTAGAAACTTCTTAGAGTACTTACTCTCACATCTCAATGGTCAGAAGTGGTCACAGAGCTCATCACTGTCAATAATTACTGGACTCCTGAAGAGGATTAACACTAGGTGCATCATATGCCAGCCTGGAGCTGTGTGTTGAGGGGCAAGTCAATAAATGGAGAGAATTTGTATTCTATAAAGAAAATAAAGACAAGGATTGGTTTGGGAGCAAGAATCTTATAGTGTCATCTCCAAAGAGCATCCTGACATATTGGGAGGTACCTCAGTGACCTTCTGCTCAAGGACAGCCACTGTAATTAACTTCCCAGTGAATTAGTTATGGATCATAAACACCCAAGAACAGAGATAGACATTTTTTGCAGGTTTATTAATTATTTATACCTTTTCTGCTTTCTGAAAGGGCTCGAGATGACTTACAACAAAGATGTAAACAACAAAAATCTTCAAAACCACAGTAATAGAGCTGGTATCAGATGATTCAAAGGTAGCAACAAAATTCTTTTTTTTTTTAACCTTCTATACACCTAGATGAGTGCTTTGCACATCAACGATGTTTATGAATGAATATTTAATTAAATGAATGGCTATGCCTAATCTTGGCCGAGAGCATAAACTTTATGAAATGCTGACAGAACCACTTTACAATTAGCAGCCAGTGCTTCCTGGGGAAAGGCTTCAGAGCAGCTCATCAAGGTTGGGCAGGGTTTTCATGCTAAGGGCAAAACAGTATAGATGATGCTCGACCTTGCCCCTGGCATCCACAGATGGATGGGCTGTGTCCTTACCCTCATCTTTCCAGTGTGACACCCTCAGCAGTATCTAAAATGGTCCATATCAGAAAATGATCCATGTAGATTAATATGCATCCTGCTTTATCTCTGTTGTCTGTATACCTAAGAGGGTCTGTGAGAATCTTCATAGCAGCTTAACCCTAATGGAGATATCTAGAGGCATGTAGATTTTCCAGATTTCCCCTTTGTATTCTCTACCTCACCCCCACCATCCAGGATCGAATAAGCATAGACATTTATTTACTTAAAATGTAGATAAATGCAACTCATGGATGTGGTCTTTGCTGGGGTTTGGATTCTAAGGAGAGAGAAAGCTTTCGGTCATCACAGCCCTCTGATGCTTAGATTTCAGACACTGGGAGATCACTTCTGATCATGGGAAACTAGGCAATTAAGGCCAATCTTCCCGCAGGAATAATGCCAAAGGTATCAAATATAAACAGCATCTCTTCTGGGGCTCAAGTAATTAGTAAGACAGTGACTAGAGATCTGACAGAAGAAGGAAATCTAAATGGGTGGGGCTGGATGGCCCCTGGTTGCCCCTACAGCTTTCCCATTTCTGCAGGAGGAAACCTAAAAGCTCAGAAGATAATCAGAGACTGAAGTTCATAGGCCAGTGAGGAAAATACCTGAGGTATAGGTTTACCAAGAAGGGAGGTTCTTCCAGACTCCTGCTTTTGTATTGAGGCCTTAAGATTGTACTGTCTAGGAAGGACAGTAAATGAGAAATTCTTTTTTAGTGTTGAATATCAAACCCAGGACCCTGTACATATTAGACAAGAGTTCTACCACTGAGATAAATATGTAGCCCCTCCAACTATGCTTTGATTTATTTTTATGGGATCTTACTATGTCACTATGTAACATTTTGAGCTCAATCTGTATTCTAAGCTGCCCTTGAACTTATGATCTTCCTGCCTCTGCACTCTGAGTCCTGGAATTGTAGGCCTGAATCTATGTTCCAATTATTGGGAGTAGATTTTGTTTTGTGTCAAACCTTGATTTAATTGAAGTTACTATGAAAGCCACCCACAGCCTTTACCTAGAAGTAAATTTAGAATTCTTCTAGCAAGAATATTTCTAATTAAAGAGTCTTATATTTTTGTCTATGCTTTCCACATAACTATACAGAAATAAAATTGTCACAAGAAACCAGCAAATCAAGAGACAAAACGACTGGACCCATGGAGGATCCAGATAGTGGAGCTAATAAACATGGACCCCAAAGCACTTATGATCAAGATGGTCAAGATGGGCTAGTATGATGGCACATGTCTCTTGTCCCTGAACTAAGGAGACTGAGGCAGAAGCAGGCAGATTTATGTGTGTTCCAGCCCCCACCCCCATGATAAGATCTTGCCTTAAAAAATAAAATAAAAATTTAAAGTGTTGAAGGAAAGAAAAGACAAGGATAAGAGATTGTGGCAGAAATAATATTTAAGGGGTAACAGTGGAATTTTCCCAGGGATAAAATTTTCAAGTCAGAGATTTCCTCTGTGTAATAGTATCACAAGCATTGACAGTAATAAGGACAAGTAGACAAAAATAAGAGAGAAGTTGAGGAGCATCTGTGAGTGAGCAAAAGAATAAAAAGCAAAACCTAGTATGGTAGTTTAAAATCAAATACACTTGAAGCCAAGATGGTAAAATAGTCCAATTTGACATTATCAAATGAGATTTAAAATATAAACTCCAAACCTATCTACCCTGCTGCTTAAAATACACAGCAAAACAGACTTTTAGACATGAGAGAGCTAAGTTAGGGTTTTCAGTGTAAAGGATGCTTGGTGTTCCTGCAACCCAGAGCTACCTAATCTATCTGGTAAACCAGTCCTTGAGGGAGGAGCTGATGTGTTAGCATATTGAATAAACTCTGACTGACTTGAGACATTCTTGTTCCAGTCAGTGTTAGCAAGTTTGAGCAGGAGAATACAGCTTTTTAGTGAGATGTGGTATTGTTATGTTTCAGTTCCCCTGGGTCTCTCACCAGGGCATGACATGTAAGAATGGAAGAGGTGTCTGTACCTTTAAGTGATAGAATGGGCATTGAACATCAAATAAAAGTTGAATTAGCCAGGAGAATTGGCGATGTTTCCTCAAGTATTTAGAAATGGTAAACTGTTTGAGTATTGTCAGGGGATGACTGTGTCCTGGAAAGGCAGAGCGGTTCATGTGAAAATGAAGAAAGCCATTTCAACAATCTGGTCTCAGCGAGAAGAGAACTAATACTGAGCTCCACCTAGGGGGCACAAAAGAGGTCACCCAATCTCTTGAGAAGTCTGTCTCAGCCTTTAAAATGTGCATCTCCTTAATCCCTGCCACTGAGGGAATGTGGGCATTACAATAAAGGGAACAGTTTCAATAGCACTATGATTGTTATTAATAATTAATACTAGCCATTGAGATGGGATTCAGCTAAGTAGTCATTACTCTGATACCATCTGCAATATAGTTCAATATAATTAATGCTTTTAATCATTTTAATAATGGTTATGGTATTATTATCAGTGTGATTATTTTTATCCTAACAGGGCAATGACATCCCCTCTGCACAAGATGTCTGCCCTGTGTGCTTGGGGCAATGGAAGAAAGACCACACTGGGTTTAATGGCACCTCCTCTGCCTTCATTTCCAGCTCATCTACACTTCAGTTTTAATTAAATTCTGCTTTCATGTCAGGGATTGCTTCTTCTAGTCTATGAAAACAAGAAGGTTAATTTATTTGGGACTCCTTTCAAACAGTGCATCTAGTCTTAAGATCTAAGGCCATTTAGAACAGAAAAAAAATATTGTGTCCATAGGAATGATGAATTGATTTATTAACTGATTCTGTGACATCTCCCAGTATCTCTAATATTACCAGAGCCAAATTCATTGATAAGCCTTTTGGAATTAAATTGGAAAGTCAAGTGTGTGGCAGTATAGCCCTGGGAAACTGGGTTAATTTTGTATATTGCATTAAGCCCTGCTTTATTTTTAAGGTATCAGTGAACTGCTGAACAAAACCTTCAGGGCATCCTGTGGAAAAGAACAGGTCATTTTAGTAACTTACAAAATTCTCCCACATTCCCTTCCAGTCTGTCATTTGCATATAGTCTTGGGATTAAAATCTTGAAATTGTATGAGTTGAATTTCTTCAAGGTAGAGGATACTCTTTGGTTGAAATGTTGCCTAAGAGATGATTCTTTTCTTCAAATGATACATATTACATCTATCACTATTTTGGCCAAGGGCTATATTATAGATGGAAAATGGAAGCTGTACAGCTAGGCATTTTTATATATGCTGGGGACATGCTAGACTCGGTGAAGAGAAAATGAAATGATTTTTGATAAGGGAGATCAAAGTCTCTCTGTGCTACATCCACAGAGTCCAGCATTTTCTGATCTTTCTACCTTCAACATCCTCCTGACAATTTTTGGCATTTAATATCAAATACAACGCTGGAGAGATGTCTCAGAGGTTAAGAGCATTGGCTACTTTTTCAAAGGAACTGGGTTCAATTCCCAGAACCACATGGCAACTCACAACAGTCTGTAACTTCAGTCCAAGGGATCCAACATCCTTAACCAATGCACATAATACAAAATAAATTATTTTTAACAAAGTTCAATGAAAAGAATCATTACTTTTTTTTTTTTAACAACCAAATGGTCGATGAGAATGAAGTCAAATTACACTAGATGCAATTCTGGTCTCTGCAGACATATCCTGGTAGTACTTTTCAGGCCTGAATATGTTTCTGCTGTCATGTAATGGGATGGTCTATGGAGAACCACATACTTTTGCACAATGCCTCTCAATTCTGGTAGATGCTAGTCACATTCCTTTGGTCTTCACTACAATCTAAAAACTGGATTCTCATTTATCTTTAGAATATGTGATCTATTAAAAACCCAGTAAGATTAAATACACATCTAATAATCATAAACTAATTAGACTTGGTACGCCATTTGTGGGGTTTCCATTATGCAGGTAGTCACGTGTAGAGATGAGTATGAGTAAGCGCAGTGTAGATATGGCTGGCATTGCACGTCAATGATCTCCCCACCGAGGAAAAGCAAACACAGAGACTTGTGTGTCCGTAGTGATTGTATAACAACATGAGTTCCTCTTTTCTCATTCCATGGTTTTCCAGTATGATATTCTTATCCTGGCTCTATGCTGAAAGCTAAAAAGGAAATGATTCAAACTTTTTCCATTTTTAAACTACATCTACTGTTTTCCTAGGTTACCCTGGGGCTTTCAGAGTATATTAGAAGCTAAAACATCACAGAAAAAAAAAAAAAAACAAAACACAAAAACATGTAAACACACACACACAAACGAGAGACAGGGAGCGCAAGATGAATCCATGCAATGAGCCTCAATGGGGGTCAGGACACATCATATGGAGAGTCAGCTGAGATGTCATGAATTTTAAATCTGCCTTAGGAGAAGAGTTCTTGCTGGAGAGAAAATGGGATTGCTGAGCCCATGTTGGGGAGGGGAGGGAGTGTGCTCGGAGCAGAATTGAACTGGGTTTCTCATATAGCTGCTTTATCTCTACAGCTCTAACACTGGGGTTATAAGATTCACCTGAAATAGTTCTCAGAGATAAGGGACAATACATAGAAAGCACCAAACGTAGAAATAGCCCTGAATACTAATGTTGCTGGTGGTGGTGGTAGTAGGTGTCCCCCGGCAGCTGTTATAGCTGATAGCTGTATCTGATTCCATGAATTTATATGCACGCCTCTTCTTGGAATTTGTGTAACTCAGATTGTGTAACCTCATTTCCAAAATTCCTCATTATTTGTTCCTATTTACCCTGCCCACTATGGTGTTTTGTTTGGAATATAACCAACTCTGTAGTCTTGAGTGTTGAAAGTTCATTCACTGAACGGATATTTGTTGAAGTCCCACTATGCGCTAGAGTGCTGGTGACTCAGTGGTAAGACAAAATAAACGACTCTTCCTTTGTGTCACTTCTAGCCTGGCGGAAGGGAAGGAGATCAGTGAAACCACCCCTCAAGGAAGTGTGAAACTCGGACCCTCCTCATTGTCACAGAAGCTGAATGCTGCTGTGAGAACTTAGTGCAGCCACCCGTGGATGCTGTGACCAAAGGAGAAATCACACATTGCTAGGCAATGTCAGGCTATATGGTTGAAGCAAACGCTCTGATCTCATTTGATGTCTTGTGTGGTACCACATAGGAGATATCACTATTTTGCCAAATGCAGTGATGGCCTTTGCTTGTCCAGTGTTTGAGTATTAATTTATGAATAAAGTCTATGGGTGTTCAGAATTAGCAACCTATATTTCTGACCACAAATGTGTGGATATATATATATAATATTATATATACACATATACACATATACACATTCGCACACACTGTATGTGTATGTCTGTGTCTGTATCTGTGTATCGCTCCTATGTGTATCTTTTGCATCATCATGCCAAGACCTTAAAGCTCCCCTGAAATAAGACTGAATGACTGCCAACCCTTGCTTCTCAATGGTCACCAGTTTAGATGACTTAACTGGGGAAAAGTGGCAGCTTTAGCTTCCTTAGCATTAATAACTCTAGTACATATGTTAAGTGTCTGGAAACAGTTTTCAGAGGCTTAGCTCTCAGATTCCCTGTATTCACATTATCAGCATATCTTCTTGTTTTCATGGTATTGGCTTCGTGGACCTGCTAATTTACAGAAGCTTTTAATCCCAATTATTTCTACGGTCTGTAGTGTGCTTTTATGTGTAAGTACAGACACTTTAAGAGCCCGCTTCAAAGAATTCAGAAAAAGAGGAAGTGAAAACCCTTTTGCTATTTTCAGACATGGGGAACTTTGTATTTTTAGAGTCATGTTTTTAATAGAAAAGCTAAGATGGCCAAATGCTGTTGGTCAGCACACTTTGAGTCTCCACTAGCAAGAGATGTTGGCTGATTTGGCTCAGTAGTATTATAGCATCTCAGAGTAGCTGTTGTATTTTGTGTCCTCAATAAGTATTTGTTGCATGAGTGAATAAGAATTTCAAACGTGACTTGATTTCATGCACATTATCCTTGGGATTGGGGGAATTCTCTAAACTTGATTCAAATGTGCATTTGCCTGTTTCCATTTATTCTTCTCTTTCATTCGTTCACTGCCATTGATTTTCATGTGTGAATCACACAAGCTCTCCTTCCATTGCCCTTGGCTGCTCTACCAACCCATTCTTTCTTCCTTTATCACCCTATAGTGTATCCAACTCAACTGGACACAGACAGACGAGCCTAAATGTATGTATTGGAGAGATAAAAAAGTACAAGCCCATAAATGCTATGTGGAGAGCGATGTCAGTAAGGCAGGGAGGTGCACAGTCAAGATGCCATTGGCTGCAGAAAACTAACAAACCAGTGGCTTTGGAGATGGTTTTAGTACAGGGTCAAGGGTTGCATTGGGGTCAGTGTGTCATTACCAGCAGTGAGTCTGGTAACACCTATGGTGAGTCAGTCCATTTTTCTCGCTGGAGAACTAGGAGAGATTCTAATTGATAACAAGCAAACAGAAGCACTTCAGGGGTTGGAGGGTGGGGAGGAGAAAATGTTTACTCAGAAACACAAACAGAATAAATCTGAACTCAAATCACCATTTATGTCTAAGGTCTGTATAGTGGCTATTCCTGGTTGTCAACTTGACTCTATCTGGAATGCACTACAATCCAGAATTGGAAGGCTCACCCGTGATTCTAATCTGGAGGCTGGGAGATACAAGTTTCGACCTGGTTCTTGGCATGGAGATCTTGAGGCATAGTGGCTATGAATTCCAGAAGATTAAGACAGGGAAATCTCTGAGTTCAAGGTCATCTGGGATTAAAGGCATGGTGGCACACATCTTTAATCTGAGCTACAACTTCTTCTGGAGACATACATAAGAACATTGGAAAAAGGAAGATTTACTCTCTCCCTCTCCTTCGCCGGCTTGCGTTGTGGGACTGAGCAACCGCTAGATCCTTGGGCTTCCATTCACAGCTGCTGCTGACCATTGTTGGGAGTTGGACTGCAGACTGTAAGTTATGAACAA
The DNA here is from genome assembly GCA_902729485.2 of Mus minutoides. NCBI lineage: Eukaryota > Metazoa > Chordata > Mammalia > Rodentia > Muridae > Mus > Mus minutoides. The sequence continues at coordinate 56,901 of LR751742.1, forward strand.
ATTTCTTTTCTACATAGAGACTACCCATAAGTTCTGTGACTCTAGAGAACTCTGACTAATACAGTCTGTAATAAATGTTTGTGTACATTATCTCATTTCATAGCCATGCCATCATATGATGTAAGATTATCATGTATCCTTCTCAGTGATTAGGAAATAAAGATTTGAATAACAAGGGGCTGTTGGAACCTACTTAAACCACAAAATTTTACTACTCTTTATCACCTGAATAACTAGAGTAGGCTGATCCTTCAACCACCATTATACTTGTACATGTTCTTAATAGCACTATATTCTTTATATGCCCCAATACAGGGGAACGCCAGGGCCAAGAAGTGGGAGTGGGTGGGCAGGGGAGCAGTGCGGGGTTAGGGGGGAGGGAACTTTCAGGATAGCATTTGAAATGTAAATTAAGAAAATATCTAATAAAAAATTGAAAAAAAAAAAAGAAAAATGGCTACAGCTCAAAAAAAAAAAAAAAAAAGCAATATATTCAAAGTTGCCCTTGTATTTGACTTAATGCCTAGAATTTTGGCAAAGAAGACCTGAGTGAGCTTTAATAGTTATTTTGATTGTCTTCCTCTAAATAAGAAGAAAATAGGAAAGATAACTTCTTTGAATTTAAAGAGGTATACTAAATTATCTTGAATTGTATTTATCACATAGCAAATAGACTTATCATTAAGTGTATGCAAAAAACAAAAAGTGGCAAACTACAGTAAGTCTAGTTTCTTTCTTTTTTTTTTTTTTTTTTTGGTTTTTTGAGACAGGGTTTCTCTGTGTAGCCCTGGCTGTCCTGGAACTCACTTTGTAGACCAGGCTGGCCTCGAACTCAGAAATCTGCCTGCCTCTGCCTCCCGAGTGCTGTGATTAAAGGCATGTGCCACTGCGCCCGGCATAAGTCTAGTTTCTTATGATCTCTCTCTTGAGAACAAAGGCAGAATATGGAATGAAGAAGGTACATGTAGTGATAGAAAGAAGGAAGAAAAAAGAAATTAGGAGAAAATATACTTCCAGAATGTATACTCAAAGAATATGCCTCCATCACAAAGGGAGGAGGGAAGGCACAGAAGTTCCAAGCTTGCTCTCCCCAGCTTTATTTTAATCATGTACATTCAAGAGGAAAAATAAAAGATTGTTAAATGGGAGAATTATAGAATTGTAGAACAGAGAATCGTGACTTAATTTTGGGGAGACCAATCCTAAAGTAATTCAATTTTTTTCAGATGTAGTGGTGGGTGAGGACTGAAAGGCATCTCTGAGATTTTTAATTGCTATTGAGTTCTTGAGACTAGTGCTTAAGAAGGTCATGGACATTGCTATCATAGTCAGCTACCTTCTTTGTTTATATGATGCTATGTTGAAGGACCGGAGTGATATGCTGCTCATAGAAAAGGGGTGGGTCTTTTACCCGCATGAGACACACTACGCAATGTCTTTAGTAATATCTAGGATGAAGTCTGTACTTTGGAGTACTCATCCAGCTGAGAGGGCTTACTGTTCAGAAAATGTTCTAGTTAACTAAGGCTTCCTTCCACACATGGACTGACAGTTTTTGAAGCATGATACTACCGTTAAATTTAATTCAATTTTTATTTGATGAAAACTCTTGAGGGTCATGAAATTAATGCTTGGTTGCGTCTCTGTTACTATGGATTCTCATTGTACTAGCAAATTGGGGGAGCAATGGCTCATGGAGAGCTCACTGTGAAAGAATGCCAATGAGCCACTAGTTGCTCACTGAGGAGAACTTGTCCATTGTGGGAATACTGCTGGTGGCCCAAGATGAGAGTCTTGCTAGAAGGCATAAGCCTGGGATGTAAAGTTTTGTTTAATATGCATATTCCTGAAATGGTGCCACCTGAACTAGTATGTAAATGGATGTACTGCAGCACACATGATCCTGCCTACTGCGAGTTATAAAGAAGATCCACTGTCACCATGTTCTTTGTTAAAATGAATTAAAGCATAATTACATCTTTTCTTTCCTCCTTTTTCCTCCCTCCAGTCCCCTCTATGTCACCTTCCTTCAATCCTTCCCATATCCTCCTCCTTACTCTCCCTCAAATTAATGGTTTATTTTATTTTATTTTACACACACACACACACACACACACACACCCTATCACCTCCTAAGTCCCTTTAGTGTTGCTATGTGACTTCAGGCCTGACCACATGTTGATAGATAACCAACCAGGGAGCCATCCTTGGGCAAGATTAGTTACTGTCTCTCAGCATCAACAAAGCCTGTAATTCTTTGTCTAGTGGTGGAGCCCTGAGAGATTTCTCTCTTCTATGTTAGCCTGTTGATTGGTATTGTCTCTAACTGGATCTTGTTTAGGCAACCATATTGTTGAAATATTTTGGATTTTGCTTCTCTGTCCCTTCTAGAAGACACCGTCTTATAGATTTTCTGCTTCTCTTGGCTCTTAAAATCTTTTCTGTCCCTTCTTCTGCAATGTTACTTGAGCCTTAGGTGCAGGAGTTGTATCGAGACCGGACACACCATTACAGGTTGATTGTTTTATCTTGACCAGTTATAGTTTCATGTGATAGTTTTTGTTTCCTGTAAAGAGGAACCTCCATGGTGAGGGGTGAGAACTGCACTTACCTATGGTATATTTTATGGTATATATTTTACTTGTATGGCGAACTGCAATGCAAAGGCATGGATGCTTTAAGCTTTGTGTAGTTAATCTGAGGAATTGGGGCAGATGAGTCAGGGAAGGGACCAAGGCTACTACAAAGTATTTTTATGTGCACATGTCCCTCTCTGGACAGTGTATAAGGGTCAGATTTCACTGGAAACCTCTGAGATTCTCTGTGGTACATGTTTGAGGACTATTGTGAGCATGCCAACTCCTGTCAGATGGGATTTGTCCTTGCACTGGCTGTCTACTGCAAAGGATCTTCAAATACTCTAAACTAAGAAGACTCTAGGTTCTTGGGTAAGCCTGAGGTTTCTTTGCTATAGCAGTTTTATGTTGCTCAATAGAGTAGGTTTGGAAAATAAAATACATTCTAAATTCCACCATTTCTGTTATTCTGGTCTATTTCTTGTTAAAATTGGTCACATGTTGTGTGGATATCTCTGTTGCATGCATGTGTAGGATATCATTGGTTAGACTGTGTTCCATGCATGTGTAGTAGTAGGAGACCAATGGTTAGACTCTATGTTCCATGCATGTGTAGTAGTAAGGTACCAATGATTAGACTCTGTGTTCCATAAATGTGTAGTGGTAGGTATCATTGGTTAAAGCTGAAACTTTATTTTGACTCCTAGTTCTCTTCTATCCAAAGCACTGTCTTTAGTACTTATGTGTATCCAGTAATTTAAAGAAGAGAAAGTAGACAGTACACGAGGTCAGAACATTTTCTTTGCTTTTACAAGACTGAGAATGTTGCAAAAGATGTTCTAGAAAGGAGAAATCAAGAATCATTTGATAAGCTCAAGAAATAAGAACGTGATTTAATCTAAGACGAGATGCTTATGTGAAAAGTTCTCTGTGTACAAAGGATCCTACTAGCCCAAGGCTGTATTCTGAGGGAGGTGACCAGAGGTTGAAATGACACCTTCTTAGGGACACAAAGTCTTAGGAACTATCAACATTATCAGTCCTTCCATGAGAATCCACACGAGGCAAGAAGAAGCAGAACTCTCTTTCCAAATATTGCAAGCTTTTACAGGGGTAGCATCTGCTGAATAGTGGTGAAGAAACAACACACTAGTGAAGATGATGGGTTACATAGAGTAGTGAGCCTGGGTGTAGAGTTCCACAAAAGACCCTATGACCTTTCCTGAGATGTGAAACTTGTGCAAATAACAAATGTGTTCCTATGGACATGGTCCCATCCCATAGTTGCTTTCTATTTTTGTTTTGTTTTGTTTTGTTTTGTTTTGTTTTGTTTTGTTTGTTTTACGAGACAGGGTTTCTCTGTGTAGCCCTGGCTGTCCTGGAACTCACTCTTTAGACCAGGCTGGCCTTGAACTCAGAAATCCACCTGCCTCTGCCTCCCAAGTGGTGGGATTAAGGGCGTGCGCCACCATGCCCGGCTGCTTTCTATTTAAGAAATAAAAGAAGCAATGTGAGAATATAAATTATAGATTTATCTCATTTCTTGGAACTTTACTTTTTCATTCATTATGGTTTCTGACTCTTTTGTCTAATTATCTGCCTCTGGCATGGGGTATATTCGCCTTGATACCATTTTCTTTTTAAATATTTTTATTTAAAAATCCTTTTTAATACTGTGTTTTAATCATATTATTTCCTCTCCCCTATCTCCTCTCAGACTGTATCCACCTCAATACCTACCTAACTTGATGTTCCTTCTAGTTTTCTCTTACTTTCACTCATAACACTTCCTCAGGAAAGATAACAACAACAACAACAACAAAAAATCCCCTGAACAAAAAAATCTAAAATCCAACAGGAAAAAAAGAAAGAAGACAAATATTTTGTCAATAAGACAAAAATATCAAAAGAAAAAAGCTTTGTGTTACACACATGCATACATACACACAAACAGACACAGACAAGAATTTCAATTCATTTTGGCCAACTACTCTTGTGTGTTGGGTGTGGCTGATATACCCAATAATACTCAACTGGAGAACACTATTTTTTTTTCTCATTAGTTAATTGCAAATAGCTTCTTGTTCAGAGATGAAAATTTGTGTTCATTTTCTTTTTTTTCAATTCTGGAATTTTGTTTGGCTTGAACACGTACAGGTCTTATGCATGGTGCCATTGTCTCTATGAGTTCATATGAATATCAGTCCAGTTGTGTTTGGAAGACGTTATGTCTTTGGTGACATCCTTTCCACCTTTCCTCCTCTTCCACATAGATCCATGAGCCGTGAGAGGAGGGGTTTGATGAGGTTATCCAAGTTGGGACTGAAAGGTCTTGTCTCTCACCCTCTCTACACTGCCCAATTGTGGTTCTCTGTGTTAATCTCATAAAGTGCAAGAAAAAGCTTCTCTGATGTGAGCTGAGCAAGGCACTGATCCATGCACCTATAAATCTATCATCAGAAGTCATTTTATTGCTATATTCTTTTAGTAGAATTAATAATATGAGATTTTCCCCTATGTTCTTGATCATTATAGCAGTGCATTTCATCCCATAGAATAGGTCTTAAATTCAATTTTTAAAAAGTAGTTGGTTACTCCTATAATCTCTGAACCTGTATTGCACCAGTATCACTTGCAAGTGGGTTGCTGTTGTAGATTGCAGAGTTTGTAGTTGGGTGATATTAATAATTACCTTTCTTCTCTAGTCAGATTTAGAGTACCTTCCAGATCCATGAACACTAGTAAGTAGGGATGAACTTCTAGCTAGGCACTAGCTTGACTTCTTTGTGCTTAATGACCTAAGTAAATGTTATTTTCAGAAATAGGATTCCTCCTATCAGGTTGTGTTGAACAATTAATACCCTCCTCTACCTTTCTTAAAGACATAATTCTTGTTATAGACTACATACTTACTAAACATAGTATGTTGAATTAAGTTCTATATGATTCATAAAACAGTCTCTAAAATATTTAAGTCAAATATTAATAACTGTGATGGTCTGTCTTTATGGAACTGAGAACCTTCTAGAAGCTTAGGAAAGTACTTTTCTGGTTGTGCCTATAAGGGTGATTATGAATATAATTAGGCAATAAAGGTTTTGACCAAGTCAGTGATTGACTCTACTGGTGGCTTTGAAAGTTGAAAGCAAGTTTTGGGAGCTGCTGGAACTATGGATCTAGCTGGAGAAGGTGGGTCACAGGAGGCATGATCTTTGGAATACATCATGACTTTGTCTCTTTCTATTGCTGTTCCATTCTGCTTTTTGTCTTCCAAGACATGAGCTGTGCCGCATCTTGTCTGCTGTGGTGAACTGAAATCTGTGGAATAATAAGCCAGAAAAATACTTTTTCTCTGATGTTATGTCTGTCAGGTATTTGATTCCAGTGATGATAAAGATGATAAACACAGTTGTATTGTGGCGGTGACATCGCTAGGACTCATTTCATTTCTCCCTTCTTGGAGCGTTCACAAGACAGCATGCGCTGAGTTTTCTGGCACTTAGCTTGTGGCTGTGGCTGTGTGGTTTTTCTAAGCAAGGAGGTATGAGCAGAAATGAACTGTGTTGCTTCCAGAATGAAGTATTTAAAGGCTGTGTGCAGCTCTCTAGCTCCTTCCCTGCACCCAAAAACTGACAAAGTGATGTATTGGGGTAGTGTTGTGTTGCCAAATGGAAGTGAACAGACCAATTTTTCTGGACAGTTGGACTTGTGGTTCAACTGAGAAAGAAATCACTATCATTTTAGGTCACTAAAATTTGGGGTTATATTACTACTAAGGCATATAGATTCAAAGTTAATGCTTAAGCTTTAATCTGTTTAACAGAACCAACCCTGCAATTAGACTTTGTAGGTTCCATTACATTGTCCATCTCTTTGTAGTTTTTGACCTTAAACATGTTGGTCTGCTTTGGTTCCTTTATCTTTGTCTTTAGGCCGTACTCATAGATTGATAATCAGCTAATAATAAAGGATTAAAATACCATCTGTTCTAACATGAAGTATCTAAAAGGCTTAGTTTTTATACAACTATTGTAATGATTAAACTTGAAAAGCTATTAGTATAAACTCCCAATTACTACTCAAATACTTCCAATGTCTGCACTTGGTTGTTTATTGTTCATGGAGCCCATGCATGGTATATGCTTTGGATACAATCAAGGATATGTGTGTTATTCACATTTGTTCCGATAGAATTTCATATAGGTTTTTTTTTTTTTGTAAATATTTCAATCTTATACAACGACTATTCGGGTGATTTATTTTTGTCTCTTCTGCTTCTCTTGTCTGACTTGTTTTTTTAATCAGTTTCTGTTTGGAAAAAGGTGATCCCTTCATACCTTTTTGATGTTAGCATATAACGCGATCTCCAATTTTGTCTACCTTCTTTTTTATGCTATTGTTAGCCGACAGGGATAATGTTAGGTGAAGACAGATGTTCCCGCGGCTCATTGTTTGGGTGGCTGGAATATAGACAGTAATGTCATAAGAATGGTGACAGGCTGTTTTTGTACTGAGGCTGAATGTGTGGCCTCTGGTGAATGGGTATTAGTACAAAGCTCAAAGCAGATTTGTCACACAAGTTTGTGATGCTGTCAGAGAATATGAAGGGCATACTTCCTGTAACTTCTTAAACAGGGTTTTTAGATTTGGGGAGTTAATTTGCCATTTCTGGAGATTACTCACTTTAAAGATGTATTTCTATTGATTTACGTGCCTCTGTGTGCATTCTTATGTGTGCACATGTGTGTGTATGTGTTTGTGTACCTCTGTGCATGTGTATATGTGTGTGTGTGTGTGGACACATACATAAGCATGCATGTAATGTCAGAATCCAGAAAAGTGTGTTTAATTCCCTGGAGCTGGAGTTATAGATGACTGTGAGCTGTTCCACGTGGGTGCCCAAAGCAAACTCTCGAGTCCTCTAAAAAAGCAACGATCTAACCACTGAGGCATCTCTCCAGCCTGAGATGACTTACTTTAAAAGAGATGTTAAAAAAAAAAAAAAAGCTTGAAATAGCATAGTTTCCCAACTTAAAGTATAGAGGAAGGAACAGGAGGCTAGAAAGGAAATCACAGTGAGAAGGCCAGACGTGCTCTGCCCATTGAGCAGGGGAGACTCCCTGGAAAGTGTCTGCTAGCTGGCAGCACTACATGGTTATTAAGACAGTGGAAGGGCATCCAAATGCATCAAGGACACGGGCGTCTGCAGGAGCAAACAGCAGTATCAGATCACTAGGCTCCCAGATACCATTTGTACTTATTTGTTGACTTTATTTCTTGTTTTGTTTGGTATTTTTTCTTCCTGCAACTTAGTTATAATTTGGTATGCCTTGCTCCTTTGCTTCACTTTAAAATAAATTAAAATAAACATAAGAAGATTTAAAGCATTTTTAAATAAGTAGAATTTTTTAAGATGAGAGAAAACATTTACGATTCTTATTTTACCACACTTTCCCCCCAAGAAATTTACTATAGAGCTCTGTGTAATACATTGTCATAAAGGATATATCCCAAATGCATCTTGAGAGAAGACATAATATTAAAAAATAAGAAACTTTCCTTCACAAAGTGCTAATTTGTATTCTAATGGGTAGACTAATACAGTTATATGATTTCCCATTTAATACTATATTAAGGAAAGTGTAGAGCTGGGGAGATAGCTCACGGAGGGAGATAGCTCATGCATGAGCATGGAGATCTGAGCTAGATGCCCTGAACTCACGTAGGCGACTTGGGAGAGTGATATACACTGACAGAGAAAGAAGAATTCCTAGGACTCACTGGCCAAGCAGCATAGCCATTGAAATACTCTGTCTCAAGAAACAAGACTGAAGGACCCTTAAGGGCAGTGTCTGAGGTTTGCTTCTGACCTCCATACTACCACATGCACACACATATCTGACATAGATGTAAACACACACACACGCACACACACACACACACACACACACGCACACACTCACACACACACACAAAGTATTATATGGATAACAAGTGTGTGCGTGTGTGCACTTGTGCGTGTGTGTGTGTGTGTGTGTGTGTGTGTGTGTGTGTGTTTGTGCGTGCGCGTGTGTTGGGTGATTCAAAAGGAAAAATGGGTTTGGAATATGAATTTTAAATCATTATAACTAAGCTCAAACACTATTAATAAAAATAGGAACTGTTAGAGTCAACTCATTTTTGTTAATGAGAAATATGGGTTTTTAAATTTTTTTTTATTCCTTGGGATTTAATAAATCTCAGAATTATTCGGATAGGATTTTTTTTTTATTCTGGTGGATGTAGAAGCATCTTCCCTGAAAACAGGTGTTGAGATGCTTGAGGAAGTGGATGTTGGTAGGTAAAAGGTTGGATGAATATTGGTGGATGGAGCAAAATTCCCTTGCTCAGTTTATTCAACCACTGAAGCGTTGATTGCATAAATTTCTGTCAGACGTTGTCATGAAGAATAATTGAGGCCTTTTCAGCCCAGGGCCACTGCCAGCCTGGAAGTGTTTGGTGCATGTCACTGAATAGCTGAGCACACTTTCCATATGTGACGGTTTCTTCAGGATTCAGAAAGCTGTAGTTGAAAAGACGAGTAGCAGCCACCAAATGGTGACCATGGTGTTTCCCATGGACACATAGCTTTGAACAGTGACCGGGACATCCTCTCAGTCTGAACAGTAAATCATGTGACTTTAGTCATACAACATGCCCCTAGGGAGAGACACTCATTGTTGTTGCATAGAAGAAGAGAGGCTAACGGTTCTGAACGCAGATTTATTTTTACTTTAGTAGGCTCACAAGGCAGCCATGTAGAGCAGCAGTTCTAGACCTTCTTAATGCTGCGATCCTTTAATACAGTTCCTCATGCTGTGATGACCTCCTCCCCCAGCCACAAGATTACTATGTTGCAACTTCAGAACTGTAATTTCACTGCTGTTACGAATTATAATTGAAATATTTTTGAGGATACAAATTTATCAGAGGAGTTGTAACTCACAGGTTTAGAGGGGTTTTTTTTTTAATCATTCCAACGTGCACCAAATGCTGACTAGCCATAATAACCACTGAGTGGTCCAGGTTGAATTTCTTGGCAACTTCCTATTTAACTGCAAGATGATCAACTTCAATGATGGTTTTCAACCGGTCATTGTCAACTTCTGGTGGCAGGTGACACCCCTCATTTACAAGGATTTCTGCTCTTTTGCGAAACTTCTAGAACCTTCCACTGCACTGTATATTAGCTAATAGTTTCTGGGTTTTGGATGCTGAGAGTTGTCTTGGTTGCTTTGCGGCTCCACTGAACTCCATTAAAAAAAAATCAAATTTGCTCTTTGCTTTACATCGTCATAGTATAAAATAAGTAGCAAATAATATTAATAACATAGTAAAAATATAGTAAACAAAGTGACAAATGCATGTTAAAATAATATATAGCATAGCCAAATTTAAGAATGCATCCAATATCCCCAATTCTCCCACCCTCCCACCCCATACCCTGACCTGGAATAATGTCTGTGCTGCAACTTGAAGTTACACCAGTCATGGTAGGGGTAGTATATTATTGCTATTACTGCTGTGAGTGGCTTTCACTGTCACCTGAAGCCATGGTGATGCCAGGATCCTGCTGCCATAGAGGGCCCCATCTGAGTCTGAGAATTCTACCAGGGTCTGTGTTGATGTGAATTACCACCCAAAGCCAGGTGGAGGTCCATTGCCTAAAGCCATGTGGATGTCCATGGGCCAAGCTTCTCTGGGGTCATACTGATCTGAGTGGCCTTGCATGTAACCTGAGGCCACGTTACTGTCTCAGCAACCTCTAAGGGCCTTGTCTGGGTCTGGAATTATACTTCAGTAGGGGCCAAAAGCTGTGTGGAGGCCCATGATATATGCTCCCACTGATGGTAAAAAGCAAGGAAAATACTTTTTCTGTGATGTCATAGCTGGCTGCAGGTGTACAGTTGAAAGGAAGGGACATAAAAGGTTTCTCTGACAATTCCTGTTCTCCGCTGCCCTGCTAAAATTAGTGGTCTAGACAAGAAGCCACTGAAAAGAACAGCTGCCCTCTTCTGGTTTGCAGGTGTACAGGCATCAGATCATATTATAAATGGTTATGAGCTGGCTACCATGTGGTTGCTGGGAGTTGAGCTGGAAGAACACAGTGTTCTTAACTTCTGAGCCATCTCTCCAGTACTGAAGAGAACTCTTAAAAAGTGTGGTAGAGATGCTGAAGAGTAGCTTTCCACAATTGATGGTTTCGGGTGGGGCTGTGGGAGTGGAAAGGACTCACTTCTGTGTAAGGGGCAGACCACTGAGAGTCCGACCATATTCCAGAATGTGGATAATACAAAGTGAAATTTTTTTCTTATTTTTCTTATTTTACTTCTCTTTTTAAATTTTATTTTATTAGATATTTTTAATTTACATTTCAAATGCTATCCTGAAAGTTCTCTATATCCCCCCTCCCCGCCCGCCCTGCTTCCCTACCCACCCACTCCCACTTTTTCTTCGGTGGGAGCTCACGAAGTTGGTATGGACTTAGAAAGAGTGGAAAGGGATTGTGATTGGGTACATGATGTGAAGTTCTCACAGAAGCCATAAAAATGTTACATGTGGGAAAAAGAATGTATCCAACACCAAATAAGAAATTTGAACCATGCAAAAATCAAAATCATTCTTGTAACAATCTAATAAGCATATATGTGTATGTATGTATGTATGTATGTATGTATGTATGTATGTATGTATAAACACACACACACACACACACACAGTTACAAATCTTCATACAAAGTATTTCTGCAGGATCAAAGGCCTTTGGTGCTGCTAGAATAAAATCTTTACTCAACTCTACTCCATAAGCTGTCTTTCATGGCTTTCATCTGAATTAAAACACAGAACCTTACTGTTACCCCAGCCTGTTGGCTTGGCCATTCCCATGCACTGCTGCACACAGTAGCACCTGAAGGCTGCAGAATTTGCAGCTCAACATCGGAGGCTGTAAGGTTCCTTTTGGCAAATGAGATCAGAGCACAATGCCTTTTGTCGCCAAGGACCAGTGTCTCTTCACGAAACGGTTCTGTTTTTTTTGTAGTCAGATCCCGAAGCAGAGACAATCCATAAAGAGCCTGCATGTGGCTGAGACCTGAGAGGCTGGGACTATGCCGGGGGAGAGGGTCGACTTGGTGACTTGGCCTCAGAAGTGTGCACTGCACCCCTACACACGAAGCGGTTCCCCTGGCTTGGGTGGCCTCATTTATTTTTTCATATAACCAGCAGAAAGATGGCCTGGAGAGATGAAAGTAGGCCAGGCGTTTTCCTGCGACAGCAGGCACAGTGCATCTATGCTGTCTGCAGAGTGCTGTCAACAGATATTGGCTTAAGTAATTGCTTGTTCCTTCACATATCAGTCCAGTGCTAATGCAAACATAGGTTCAGCAGGAGTGGGGAGACAAGGTGAAAGGTATTTTATAAGGCTATTAACATTTCACTTCCCTTCCGGTTGGGATGGCAGAGGGAAGAGCATGTGGGGAAAATCTCAGTGGAAGCTAGAGTGATTGCTGGTGTCAGTGTGTGTGGATTGCATACCTAGGGATCCTTAGGATTGGCTTCTTAGGATCTTCCTTGATTTAGATTTCATTCATTACAGACACTGCCCACATCACTCTGATACAACTTCAGTCACATTTGCCGCAGAGTTTGAATATGCTCTTCAATCTCAGATAGAAGTAAATATTGTGTATCTAAATGACCCTAGCTATTGTTTTCAGAGTTCTTTACTTAGAGGACCCTGAATGTGGAAACTGAGCAGTCCCTGCTATGACTTAACTTGTGAAATGTCCTAGTGCGGGCAGTCATCTGCATGGTTAGTTCCTGTTTTTACACAGCCTTCACATAGTAGTTTTGGAGCTAATAAATCATTGGATTCACCTTGCCGGGTGTGTCGATTCATTTTCTATCTTTGTTGCTAGTTTTAATAACTTAAGGGAAAGTCTCTAATAGGGTACGCTTGTAATCCCAGTGCGGGGTGAGGCAGGAGGACATCCATGAGTTTGCAGCTGGCTTGGGTTACATAATGAGCGTCTGCTTCCAAAGATCCCAAACACACACATACACACACACACACACACACACACACACACACACACAAAGGGAGGGAGGGAGGGAGGGAGGGAGGGAGGGAGGGACAGAACAAGGAAGGGAGACCTATAACTCATATTTTATTAATGCATGACTTTCATAAATTCATTAGAATGTGTGCATTGGGGTGCTTCAAGGAAATTACTTTATCTGACTTCTCTCTACATCCTTTGTTGGCTTACATCTTGCCTGTCACTGTATTTTGTCAAGTTTTGGAATAAAATTAGAGTTTCCATAAGTAAAATCAGGCTTACTTATCAGTGAGAAAGACTAGAAGGATGAACTGTGCTGGGTAACATGGCCCTTGACACGCCAAAGAATTCAGAGTTCAATGTCAGCTCCTGTACGTTGTGTTTCTCATGGTTCATTTTGGATTTTTATACTTTGAATTTTATTTAGTTTCCACGTTTATGATCCTGATAATGCAGAGTTACTTATTTAGGATACTACAGATAGTTGTTGTTATATACAGAATGTTTTCTTACACTGGAATTCGTTTTGTTTTAGAATTTCCCAGTATGGTGCCGTGGGAGCTTTGGGTATTTCCACCCAAACAGTGATGTCACTGATGCAGGGCAGCCCTAGGAAATACTCTGACCCCTTTCCCCTCAATACATCCACTCTCTCGTATGTGGGGAATGGATTGTTCTCACGAAGATAGCAAGGACCAATTCAAGTTCCAGCTGACTGGTGCTCATCTTCTTTCTGTCTCCATTCCAACTTAGTTCTTTTACTGGAATAGGGTGCAGTATTCAATGTTATTTAACATTTAAATTGGCTTCTTGATTTAAACAAATCATTCTCAGCAAGGCATTTCCTTGAAAACAGGGTATTGCAAGGGAGTTCCCAAACTGGCAGATGGGCAAAGAGAAACCAGGGAAGCCCTGAAGGTGTAGGAACCAAGATGCTAAGCCAGGATCTGCTGTAAAACCCATGGTTCATAATCAGCCACCAAACCCAGACACTATTGCATATGCCAGCAAGATTTTGCTGAAGAGACCCTGATATAGCTGTCTCGTATGAGGCTTTGCCAGTGCCTGGCAAATACAGAAGTGGATGCTCACAGTCATCTATAGCATGGAACATAGGGCCCCCAGTGGAGAAGCTAGAGAAAGTTCCCACGGAGCTGAAGGGGTCTGCAACTCTATAGGTGGAACAACAATATGAACTAACCAGAACCCCCAGAGCTCGTGTCTCTAGCTGTATATGTAGCAGAAGATGGCCTAGAATGCCATCATTGGGAAGAGAAGCCCCTTGTTATTGCAAACTTTATATGCCCCAGAACAGGGGAACGCCAGGGCCGAGAAGTAGGAGTGGGTGGGTAGGGGAGCAGGGTAGGGTATAGGGAACTTTCAGAATAACATTTGAAATGTAAATAAAGAAAATATCTAAACAAAACAAAAAACAAACAAACAAACAAACAAACAAACAAACATCCTTGGTTCAAGCGCGGCTGCTCCACCATCACTTCTAATTTGACATCTACCTACCTTCCTGCCTTTGCTCAGGATTCCTTGCTTTGGAGCAAGCATCCAACCATCTGACTACAGAGTCTATGGGCTTTTACAGGAGAGAATTGGGAAAGGGGTATTAGAAACAACTTTTCCCTAAGCCCAGAGGTATGAGCAACTCCTCCTCCCTAATGCTGTGTGATAGACTGTCTCTCTATGAAACAGTGTGCAGTGTGGATTGGGTGAGGTTCACATGGGAGGTTAGGCAGCTGCAGATATGTTCATATCTGATAAATAACTGCTGTTTCCATTGAGAATATATATGGAGAGTTATCCTCAAGAATCAAAGTCAAGCAAATAGCACTTAAGGGGGAATCGAAACTATATATGCAGCATATAGTACTTGTAACCCTAAGCCTAACAAAGAGAATCCGGGGAGTACACAAATGCTAATCTGAGCCCAAGCTGCATTGAAGGAAAGTAGAGAGTGACCCTTCCAATATTCATCAGGGTTCCTGCTCATCTCATTGAACCATTGGCTATGTTACTCATTGGATGAGATGGAGAGGGAGATGATTCCTGGCTTCATTTCAAAGTTCTCAACAGCTCCGCAGCTCTCCTAGCTGAACTCTGAGGCTGCACCTCTTACCATCCCTCATCTTGCTTCCTATTGCTATTTATTTCATCTGTTCTCCAAAAGAGAATTCTCTCTAGATGTCTACTTCTCACAGGAACAGTTTAATTGGCATGCCAGAATTCTCGGAGATGTTGGGAATGGAGGGCTCTACTTTTGTGTGACTTCCTTGTAAGAAATTTAAATTTGCCTTGTGTCAGCTAATACTCTAAAATAATACCTCCAGTGAAATTTAAAGATAAATTAACACACACCACACTTTCATCTCTAACAACTTCATCTTTGTACTTACACATTATTTCCATCGTTGAAGATCAGCCAGCTGGCACCTTGCGTCTCAGTTGGCTAGAGAAACTGAATAAGGATGGAGCTGTTCCATTTGCTAAAAACAAATGATTTATTATCTGAAATTCAAATACTTTAATATGCTCTCCAAGAAATTATCTGGTTTGGAAAAACTGTAGAAGGAAGGTTAAAGGATGAGGAGGAGAGCCAGAGGCAGACAATTGACAAATGGGGATACTTTCTGACAGGAAAAGAAGGGGAATAAAACACTCATCTTTAAATAATGATTTTACAGCTGAGTTAGGATATGGAAGAAGAGCATTTGAAGTCCAGATTATCTATCCTAGGCACTATGGATATTGTCCAAAGTACAGCAATATATTCTGAAGACTGGTGGTTTTGTTTCTATTGCTTTCCCTCAGAGGATAGGGATTAAATTCCAGATCTGGAAGCCCTCATTGGAATCCTGACCCTATTGGGCACAGTGTGTTATCATGTCTTCATTGAGAAGAGAGTTGAACGTAAGACCTACATCTTCTAAGCTCTGAAGGCCTTCTGTTAGTCTGGAGGAAATCCTCTTTCTTTGTAATTTGCTACAAGTAATCTCTTTTAAAGTTTTCTAAATTATTCAACAAAGCCTATATAAAATATTGAAGGTCTTTAGAAAAAGGTCCTAGGGGAATCAGGTTGTAGCTCTGACTGCTTCTAGGCCTTCTTCAAATACCTACCAAGATGGGAAGACCCACATCTTCAGGGAGAGCTTCAAACAGTCTTTTGACTTTAGGAGGAAGAATAATAACCTTTTGAGATGCCCACCTCCTGATATCTGAGAACTGTGATGTACTAATTAGAGCCAGTGGTATTGTTTTACATCACCCAGAATGTTCTAACTTGTTTTTGAAATCATAAGAACAATAATACACACTCGAGAATTTTCCTTCTGAGTTTGAAGCCATGTGAGAACAGAAACATCAGAGACAGATGGATAGAGATAGGAAATTTTTGCTTGTGTTCTCTGTAGACTACTCAACACTTCACCCTTGAAGTAGAAAAGTTTTAGGCACCCTGCCATTGCTAGAAGTCTACCAACTCAATCTCCATGAGCAACTAACACAGACCTATCCCTTCATGAGAGAGGAACTGGTGGGTTCATCCTGAGAACAGGCAAAACCAAGGAGGAGGAATATGGGAGATGCTAAGCCCGGTATCCACAGGCTTCTCTCCAGTTCAGCAATGAGATCCATCAATGTTGCTCTGTCTTGGGAAAGGAAAGCAGTGGAATTAAGAATGTGGCAAGCATTCTTTCATCCGGGACACAGGTTTAGGGAAGCAGGGTCCTCTTCTAGTACCTGTTAGTTCACTTTGCTATTGAGAAGGTGGAAACAGAAAAAAAAATATACCTTAAAAATCATTCATCTAGCAGGGCAGTGGTGGCACATGCCTTTAATCCCAGTACTTGGGAGGCAGAGGCAGGTGGATTTCTGAGTTCGAGGTCAGTCTGGTCTACAGAGTGAGTTCCAGAATAGCCAGGGCTACACAGAGAAACCCTGTCTCGAAAAACCAAAAATAAATAAATAAATTATATGTGTGTATATATATTTCATATAATGTTTAATGCAAAGCCAGGCTTGTTGGCACACTCCTGTAATCTCAGCACTAGAGAGACTTGAGGCAGGAGGATTGCAAACTCAAGGATAGTCTGGGCAACATAAGTTTCTGTCTAAAGAACCAAAGAGACAGACAAGAAACTTTATATGTATAATTCAAGTAGTAATTCTTTTGTAAATGGCAAATGTAGATAATTTTTATTAACCAAATATCAATTATCCTTTGGCATCTTTTGATAAGTGTTGATCAAATTAATAAATGTGATTATAATGCCATGAAATAACTGATATTCTCCATACTTCCTGTATCAGCTTGGAGCTGTTTTTATACATTGCCTCATATAATTTCTGGTAATGTCTTCCCTGATATAGTCCTATTGCTTCTATTCATTTCATGTTCAAAATTCTAACTCAATGGATAGCATGTTCTACTCTGTTTTCTAGCTATTACCTTAAGACTCTCTTTTTTTTTTTTTGTGGTTGTGGCATTCACCAAGGTCACTCCTGAAAAACATTTTTTCTCTGTTACACCTTAATACTTATATTAGGCTCCAAGATTGCCTGGTATAATCTTCATTTCCTAAGGCTTCCAGATCATTATTCTGCACCCAGCTTCTCTAAACCTGGTTTGAATACCTTCCAGAAACAGCTTATAGGAACCAAGGCTTACCTGTGATCACTGTTTCAGAGGATTTATATGTTTCATGGCAGACAGTGGGACAGGCTCAGCCCACGATGGTTGTTTCATGGCAGGCAGTGGGACAGGCTCAGCCCACGATGGTTGGAGGCAGATGTAGTGAGTCTTCACAGCATGCGCAGTAGGAAGCAAAACTACCGGCCAGAGCCAGAAGTAGGGTATACTTTCCCCAGACAGATCGCCATGTAAAGTCACCTCAGTAGTCAGAAACATCGCAAGTTGGGGCCTAGCATTCAAACCATGAGTCTTCAGGGGACATTTCTGATTCAAACAATGACAGGACACAAGAGCCATGCTTCTGTTACTCTCTAACCTCTCTTTGCAGTCACCTACAGACCACAGAATTATTGCACATTTGGTCTTCAATCCTGATTCCATGTATATCTGCTTGCAAAGTCCAGTCATGATCCTGAGAGCCTTTCATTGTCCCCTGACCATGCCTCACACTTGGGCTCCACATTTGGACCCCGTTTCCTTCTTTGCAGAGTCCCTTCCTGACAGATGGTTTTAGTCATGCACAGTCGTGGTCTAGAGCCAAACACTGTTCTGAAGTCCTAACTCAGACTCACACCTCTGAGCTTCTGGCTCGTGAATCCTCAGGAATCATTGGATTCTATCACTTCGGGATTCTGCATTCCTTGATTCTGCTACTTCTTACTGTCTGCCATTTTAGCAAGCATATATGCAATATTGTATCAGTTCAAACTGTTCCTTCTCGCAAGCCAACCTCACATTCCTAAGTTCATTTCACAGCCCCAGGATCCTGTTAGTCCTGTATGAATCCAGCCGACATTGATATTCTCATGCTTTTATATCTTATCTATTGTTCTCAACAGAAAAAGCTGCATGGTTTTGCACATGGGCACAGCTCTGAGAGTGTGCACACCATTCATATCCAAGGGTACATTATTACCCAGGTGTCTTCCATCAATTTATTCTTCCATTTCAAGCTGTCACCGTGTCCTCGAGCTTCTGAAAGTTGTGTATCTCAGTGTTCCATGAAGCTGATGGTCCAACTCCTCTTTAACAGGGACTATAAAAACCATCATCTGGGAACCTCCTCACCTTCTGCTACCAATCCCAAAGCTCTCCTACACTTTAATATAATTTTCTCCTCTGCCCTACTACAAGTGCAATTCTTACACCTTTCCATTGTCCCAGAGCTCATCCTGTTGGTAAATTTCCCCCTAATTCCAGAGGCTGTGATTTCTCCACATAGGCTATACCTCAGTCAAATTTCTCTTCTTCAAAAGTAACAACAAAGAAAGCAACCAGATGGAGTAGGAGTGAGGGAGCCAAGCCAGTAACACGTACTAGATTGCTGGGGTAGCATTAACTTAAAAGCAGGCTGGGGCTCACCTCTGTCCAATGTTCTGTCAAACCACAGTTTTTTCCCACCTGGACCAGATTAATTCTTGGTGGTCCTGTTTTCTGCTCACTTTCCACCCTAGCTATTTCATCCTCACGAAGTCTCATTTCTGTACCCCATTTTCCTCCACTCACCATAATGTGGCTCCCCATCTGTCAGTGTGTGGTAGGCGCCTTTATCAAGGCTGTCAAAGACCCTCACACAGGAATCTGTGGTTTCCAGCCATCACCTTCCCTGACCTTATGAAATTTGCTATTGTTGACTACATTACTTTTCTTAAGTCTCTTTCCAGCCTCTCTCATTATGCCCTTTCAGTTGCTTTAAGCAGCTTTAAGTAGCTAGCATCAATTTGAGCCCTTCAAGTAGCTATAACATTTCTAGTTCCTTGAGGTTATTCTTTCCCCCCACTTTCTACATTGCTCCTGGTCAAAACTCATCTAATTTCATAGTTTCCCTGACTAAGCAAGCCCATCTCTGGCTCTAGACAAGGCACAGCCATTTGTAATCAACTCTTTTTCATTGCCTGCCTCCACTTGAATATTTGGACTGGTCTTGAACTATTTTGGAATCAAGATTGACCCGGATGACATCTCTTGCAAATCTGTTGACCCCTCATGTTTCATGACAGAGTTGACACTCATTTCGTTCCTTCTTGCCTATACCTCCTGTAAACTATCTCATGCAGGATCCTTTAAAAATCAGACTGTCTGCTCTGTCCCTTATGGCTAACATCCTAGTTGATCCTTGTTTACTTCTTATTTAGACTATTAATTATTTTGACCTTCTTATGGTTTATTATTTTTTAATGCTATATCCTTAGTGACTAGAAAAGCGTAGGTGATGCTTCATCGGTATAGGTGTAATCTTAGCTTAGACTACAAGAATAATATTTGGCACCAAAAGATATATACATATGTATTGATACACATGTATACATTATACTTGTGTGTGAATGACCTATTATCTTTCTTAAGTGTATGCTCTGGTGTACAACAAAAATGCTGTCTGGAAACTGCAAATCCAAAGAATCTTCAGTTTCTCAGATACTCAGGTTGTTGTTATAGCTGAAATGCTGTTGATAGATATATTTGCTTCAAAAGTAAGTCTAAAACTCATTAAGCAATCATTTGCTTCTGTTACACTGTGTCCATGTAGGCCCGCAGCTACCCCACTTAGGGTACCCTTTAGCTTCTTGCTCTTGCCCCAGGCTATGAAGTATCTCTGCCATTTAGCAGTCTACAGTGTTCTCCCACTCGGGAAGTGTCTGTCTACTCATTCCTTCATTCCAGTTGTTTTTCCTTCAGACAGGCACAATTGACCCCCAAATGACTTTCCAGTTATATTTTTCTGCTTCACATTTCATAGCTCATCTCATGCATTTTAAAATGTCTGCAGTGTCTCTCTTATATATCACCATTAAAATGTTCATCAGTTTTCCCAGTAGACATAATAGAAAGCCCCGGGTAAGGAAATGAAGCAATCAAGTGGTCTCTAAACCTAATCATCTGTATCCACTCCCCCATCGCCCCTTTTGTTTGTCCTCTTTACTCTTTCCAGATTTTGGATTTCCATTCCCCCCTCTCCTCCCACAGCTGAAATAAGAAACTAACTGGGATGGACATAAGAGTTGAAAACATGCTAGCTTTTCCTGTGAAGTTTATTTTGATTTCATCTGAGTCCACAGGCCATTCTGTCTCAGACATAATAAAATCTGAACCATTCTGGGCTCTTTCTGGTGATATTTAGCATAAATCACCTTCTAGCCCTCTTAAATCAAGGGGTTAATTTTTTAGACATATCCTTGATAAGCAAAAACATCTGAATGTGCCTTAGATTAGAAGGTTTCATTTTTACCACTGTTTCATTAATAGTTGGCAAATTTGTCTTTATGTCAAGCTATGTTAAAGCAGTTTTAAAGGAATTGACCCCATAGGCCCTTCATATATATGTGATAGAATCACAGGCCACATTTATTTAATAAATCTACAGATGTAGTCCTTTTCTACAATGTTATCTTTGAAGCACTTTAAAAACTAGAAAAACATCTCTTTGGAATTATATAGAGCTTTTCCTTTTGGACTTTTGGAAGGGAGGAGGGAGAGAAAGGAGAAAAGATGGTAGGAGAGTGGTGAACAGTAGGGGAAATGGGAAGAAGGGTCTTTTTCTCTGTATCTTTATTAGCCTGAGTATTGTTGTACCTGATGCAACAAATTCATTTTCATATTATTATGAAAATTTATCAAAAGCTGGATTTCTGGGAAAATTTGGAGAGGGGATATTTTCCTTGAGGTTTTGTACTAACCATAGAGGAGTTTAGGGAATTGTCAAGATTAGGAATCAGTTAAGGTATGTCTTGAAGAAAACCATATAAGGAGAGAGTCTCCGAAACAGGAAGAAGAGTCATTGTGAACTTACTCACTCAGGTGTCATGAATTTTGCCATTAACCATTCTGTGCTCCAGATTCAGGGGAATCCCACCTAGGGGTCCTTGGAAATGCAACCTTCTTGCATTAGTTGAGTTTCCTGCTCCCCTTGCTTCTCCTGAGAGGAAGGGAGGGAGGGAGAGAGAGAGAGAGAGAGAGAGAGAGAGAGAGAGAGAGAGCACTTAAAATGTTAATGCTAGCTAACTAAATACCCATCCTTAAGGAAAAGAAATATGGGAGGGGGAGGGGCACACATTACTCAGTGAGACTAAGTCATAATACTTCTTTGAAGGCAAAAATAGTTTCTTTTTGTTCTCTTTTAAAATTCTCTGTGTGTTTTGTTGTTGAGAGTGTTTTTTGTTACAAGCCGTTCTTACTATGCATTAGTCACTGAATTAAGAGTTTACATATTGACTTGTTTTGTCTTCAAAACATCATACACTCAGCGTTAACATTGTCTTCAGTTCTCCAAATGGTAACACAGAGACTAGCTTTGAAGCCAGGCTGGCTTCAAATTCTCTGTGTAGTAAAGGATGACCTCTGCCTTCTGATTCTCCTATCTCTACCTCCTGTGTGGATAGCCACTGGAGGGTCCCAGACACCAGGGAAACGAGAGGTTCCCAGGACGCAACAGGGATGACTTTAACAGAGAAGGGGGGGTTAGAACCTGTAGAGAACATCTCTAGTTGATGGGCACAGCCCCTGTTGAAGGATGTGGCCACACACCCATCTTAAAGTTTGTAATCAAGAAATGTTCCTGTCCAATAGAAGAACAGTGGCAATAAATTGAGCAGGGACTGAAGGAAGGGCCATCTGGGGACTGCCTCACCTGGGGATTCATCCTGTTTACAGATACCAAACCTAATATTGTTGCCTTGCCAAGAGGCACATGCTGACAGGAATCTAATGTCTTATGTGTACACTGCCATGCACAGTTTATCCCATCCTGGGGATAGAACCCAGCACCTACCCATTCTAAGCACCCCCTCTCCCAACCGAGCTACGTCCCTAGCCTCAAGTTTTCATTTTTTTAATAATAAATTATTGGAAGGACATTGGTGAGAGTCAACATTAGAGAAAGGGACAAATGACTCTTAAAGACAAAATTGAGGGCAGAAATGGAAATTTACCTCTTCTGGCCTCTGTTTTGTTATTTGGAGATTTGGAGACAATGTTAATGCTCACTCTAATGCATGGTTGTAAAGATAAAGCCACCAGTACTAGCACTTAATCCAGTGACTAGAGAATAGTAAGAACAAACTGCTTGTAATTAAAAAAAAAAAAAAGCCAAAACCTAAAGCTCTTTGAATGTGAAGAGCCTTTGAGGTCAGCCCCAGAGGACCTCCTCCTCCTCCTCCTCCTCCTCCTCCTCCTCCTCCTCCTCCTCTTCTCCTCTTCCTGCTCCTCCTCTTCTCCTCTTCCTCCTCCTTCCCCTATAATTGGCTTAGATTGGAGAATTCCAACTGTAAATACAGTTTGCTAGTGGATTAAATGTGGCATACAAAGAACAAAGAAAATGTTGTGGTTCCAAACCAAAGCAGACAGAAAGTTGGGAGCCAGCCATTATCATACAGAGACAAGGGGCAGATAGAGTTTGGCTCTGGACAGACTATACTTACTTTCTAACCTCAGTGAGGACATCAATGCTAAGTCTTTGATACCTTTACTAAGTGATATAAAGTCATCGGTACACAGGAGTGTGCTATGCATGAGGGATGTCTAGACTTAAGCAGTGAATGTAACGTAATACAATGCAAGCAAGCAGACCATATGTAGCCATTTTTTTAAAGCTAATTTCAAGGGTACTGCTGATGTTAATAAATTTTCTCTGACATTATTAATTATGTTGTCTTTGGCTCCAGCCAAAGTCTCAACTGACTGAGTTTCTTTTTCTAGTTGAATAGCCTAAACCTCAAATCCAGTACTTTCTGTGCCATTTGTAGAACCGCTTGTAGGACATTGTTTACATCTTTTCCTGGACATGGAAGATTAAGATGGTGCTCAGAGGATCTGCCTGGATTGACAAGTCTTGGAAGTTCTCCAATGGAGAAGGTGTCAAAATGAGACTACAGGAAAGAAAGCTCTTTGAGGGAAGAGGTCCTGATGTCGGGAAAGCAAGGCAGGTGAAATGTCCAGTGGTTTTGTCTGCCCCACTAATCATTATTCCGAGCCTTTTTCTAGGGACCAGAGACTGTCAGATACACAGCATCTCTTCTCTGTCCCACCTCCTGCTCAGTCAGAGTCCCAGCAGGGATGCCCTTCTTCACCTCCACTTCAAAGGTAAAGGCAGGCTGTGCTTGGACTATGCTGTTATTAATTTTCATTATCCAAAGTGTCATTAAATGAATCTCAGCCCAGGTTTCTACTTCTCTGCTCAGTGTGTATTACTACCACCTGACTAATTATTACAAAGCAAGCAAGCATGAATTAGCTGCAGACACATACATGACAATTACACCCAAGAGAAACAAGAGGGCTGAACAGCACATCCCCTCAGAGCATATAGACTAGCCAGGCAGAGAACAGACTTCAGTGTTTTAGCCACACGTGTATCTAATCGACTTCATGGGAAGTAAGATCCTCATGTCAAAACATCTGGGTACAATTTTCTGGTGTTTAAACAGCCATGGCCCTGGAGAGTTGGCCTGGGGTGGTATTTTGACCAGATGTGATCACCCCACTCCTTTTTTGCTTTGCTCTATCTTGAGACTTTTCTGCTTCTTGCAAAATGAAGTTCTTACTTGCTCGAGCTCTGGGTCAGACCGACCTATTGGAGTTTAAAGTGATAAGTTCCTCACCCCCCCCCACACCCATATCTCATCACCTAGTTTCTGCCATACTGAATTTCTGACCACTCCATTGACATGACAGAAGGCTGCTTTTTGCTACCTGATGTGGTGAAATCTGTAAACTAGCAGCTGGCACAGTGCCTATGACTTTTACTGACTTTGTTTTCTGTTCCCTATCTGGAATAGCACCTACCAAGCTAAAGCTGTAAGTTCACTGCTCTCACAGATCACTTCTTAACTAGTATGTGACCCACAGGGGTTTAGAGAGTGGGCTGTTCTGAACTTGACACGTAACCTCCTAGTTCACCAGCCATTCAGCGAATGGAACACTGCTGAACTGATTTTCTTGTGCGAAGAGAGAATAATTAGGTCAGAAGATACAACCTGAAATACCCTTTTCACTCTATAGTTGGTACTGTTTTCCAATTAAAAGGACATTTGGGGAGTATATATATCCTCCATAGGTTTGAAGAGCAGTGTAAAGTACGTGTGATATCTAATGAAATAGGGATTTTCTGTTTGGCCAGAGACTATCAGAATTATGTGGGGCCTCTAAAATCAGAACCTTTGAAAGTAGGGACTAAGACAGACAAAACAGCTTTTATAATTTCCTGTGAACCTATCTTTCTCACCATCCTTACCTAGGATTACTGGTTTTAAATGAATGTTATTAATTCAAGGATAAATAGGTGGCAAGACATAAGACCATTACAAATAAGTGTCAAGATCTTTACTTTAAAAACAGAAAGCAGTGACTGTTAAGAAAGACAGTGAGTATTTAGGATTAGTCCCCTGAAAAAATATTATTCAATTAGCTGACATTTTTGTAATTGATGAGAGGCCAAACCAACCCAATGGACTGTCTGGAGTT
This sequence comes from Mus minutoides, assembly GCA_902729485.2. NCBI lineage: Eukaryota > Metazoa > Chordata > Mammalia > Rodentia > Muridae > Mus > Mus minutoides. The sequence goes on from LR751742.1 coordinate 81,728, forward strand.
GCCATGTAGGTCATGGGAATTGAACCTGGAACATCTGGAAGAACAGCTAGTGCTCTTAATCATTGAACCATCTCTATAGCCCCTATAGTTCTATTGCACACCATTAAATACTTTTTTTTAAGCTAGCTACTATCCTCTTGTACATATAATCAACATTTTAAAAGTCTACCCACTGGTTAGTGGACTTACTAAGCAGTTAATTTATATATCTTAACTACATTTCTGAAACAAACAGAAAAAACAAGCCACTGGAATACTAACAGCTCTTTGGAAGCTTGACCTCAATCTCTTTGTATATACGCAGAAATTATATTGCTATAACATTTGATAATTTTTATATTTTAGTTGTTTAATGAATGTCCATGTTGCTTTCCATAGTAGCTATGCCATTTTTACATTCTCAAGAATGGTATGAAAAGTTCTAAATTCTCTACCTTCATGCTAAGGCCGGCATGTATAATGAATAACTTAGTAACCTGAAACTTGACTTGGTTTGGGCTGTATGCACACTCCCACTCCTAACAATGAACTTAGCAAGTTGAGACTTCCACATGAATCCAGGTATAAACACACACAACTCCAAACAATATAATACATTTTTGTTCCCACCAACAACCACCAGAACTTCTGTATCTTGAGTAGCGTTCTATTCAAATGTATTCCAGAAAATATTCAGGAAGATGTAATAGGTGACCATTCTGGCCAAGGCTGGCTTTGGTACATGTGCAAAAAAGTAAAATGTGTCCTTTGACTGCAGTCTTACGGCAAAACTTCAATTACCATCTTACACATATGCATAATGGAACATATATGTGATTAATTTCAGGAAGGGACATCTCTGCTAGAGAAAAGATTAAAGAAGTTAAATTTGTTAATTAAAATAGAAAACCAGCTGGGTGTGGTATTCTAGCTTTAATCTCAGATATGGGGAGGCAGAGACAGAGGCAGAGGCAGACAGATCTCTGTAGTTCTAGGCCAGCTTGTTCTACATACCAAATTCCAGGGCAGTTAAGGCTACATAGAGAGGTCCTGTCCCCTGCCCCCCTCCTCCCAAAAAAGAAAGAAAGAAAAGGAAGAAGCAAACAAACAAACAAACAAAAAACAAAATAAAACAAACAAAACAAAACAAAACAAAGCAAAAACATAAACTTACCCAACTTACCCGATCTTTTGTCTCCTATACCCAGATCTTTTGTCTCCTATACCCCATAAAGGGAAACCCCACCCAGTACCTGGAGCCCTTGAGTGTGCTCTTTCTCTGGTGGCTAAAACACATCTTGGCAGCATGCTCAGAGTGGTACTTTGGCTTTGCTCTTAATATAACTTCTTGCTGCTTTACTTCTTATGCATCATCTTCAACTCCTTGGATAAGCCCAAGAACCTGGAAACAATGGGCCCAGATACCGACCACTAGAAACACTGCTGACGCTCACCATATCTCTTTATACTAGACATCTTAACAAATTAGAGGCTGTGTATCATGCAGATTTGATTTGCATTTTTCATGATTAGTAGCACTGATCATTTTTTCATATATCTGTTGGCCCTCCATATGCCTTTGTTTCTAGAAACATCTGTTCAAGGTTTGAGATTCCTTTTTTTTTTTTTTTTCCTTTGAGACATTGCCTCATGTAGCCAAGACTGGCCTAAACCTGCTACATAGCTGAAGATGACAATGAGCTTCTGATCCTGCTACTTTCACTTCCTGCATTCTGGGATCACCACTTCCTGCATGCTAGGATCACCACTTCCTGCATTCTGCGATCACTACTTCCTGCATGCTGGGATCACTACTTCCTGCATACTGGGAACACTTACTTCCTGCATGCTGATAACATAACTTCCTGCATGATGGGATCAGCACTTCCTGCATGCTGGGATCACCACTTCCTGCATGCTGTGATCATAGGCACATGCTACCACTCCTGTTTTATGTGGTGTTGAGGGAACTGACCTAGGGCCTTCTCTATGTTATACAAATGGCTCTACCAACTGAGCCACATATTCAATCTCTCAATTTTAACACTTTTATTTACAAAATGAGGAAGGTACAGCTGTTAGAACACTCACCTCTGCAGCCACAAGCAGGTTGACTGAGGTACATAATAGTTGCCAGGGGAAAATAACCATTCAGCGCTCAGAGGAGGTCAGGAAATACAGGGGTTGACATGTCAATTTCCTGCTCTTTGGAGCTGTATTTGTTAAATTCCTATGAGCCTTTGTTTAACCACAGATACAGAGCAGTCAAAATCTGGTTGTCCATGTGTTTTGTTTCCCTGACCTTGGAATCCATGCCTTTCATTTTGGTGTCTGCTGTTGTCTGAGCCAGGACACAGTGTTTGGGTTTTCATTTTGTTCATCCAGCACTGGCTGTGATGGCTTTGTGTGTATCTGCCAATTAAAGCGTGAATACAGCAATTACGACTCTTAAAGACAGATACTCATTAATCTTGACCTGTTGTCACTGTGCTGCTCAGTGGCAGAAAATATAACTGGGCTTAAAGACCAATTTTCATAAGCAGAGGAGTTTTGGAGCAAATACAGAATTTACTGTAGAAAATATTGTAGTATGAGTGAAGTATATAGTCATGGCAAATACAAATCTTTTGTGTCTGTTACCACTATCTCTTGGTTACTTTTTGTATTGCCATGACAAAACACAATGGACAAGGCAAGTCTGGAAGGAAGCATTTAATAGATAGGGGCTTACAGTTTCAGAGAGTAAGTCCATGATGGTCATGATGGAGCACATGGGAGCACACAGGTAGGCATGGTACTGGGACAATATTTGAGAGCTTCTGATCCACAAGCATGGGGCAGATAAAAAAGAAGCTAACTGGAACTGGTACTTTGCTTGTGAAACCTCTAAGCCCATTACAATGGCACACCTCCTCCAATAAGGCCACACCGTTTAATCCTTCCCAAACAGTTCCAACAGCTGGGACAGAGCATTCAAATACATGAGCCTTCTGGGGCCCATTCTCCTTCAAGCCAACACAACTCTTGAGAAACTAGAAAGAGTTGATTCAGGGAGACAATCCAGCAGAAGAGGAAGAGGCCTTAGGGTTCTGAGCATTACATCTGCTTCCTTAGTTCACTGTACCTTTTAAATACCATTTTAAGTGCTTGAAGTCCAGCTAACCCAGAAAACAGTTTGCTAATCGCCTTTTCCGTTTGCCTTTTGACCGCTGTGTGTTTGAATGGCAACGTTAGCCATCTGTTTCATATTCATTTACACTTGCCTCTACTACATGCTATGTGGAGGGAGCAAAACCCAAGAACACTTTCATTTTGGATTCATCTGACAAAGATGGATCTTCAGGTCCTCAAAGTAAAATCATGAACATATAAGTACCAGAGCCATTTGACCTGATCCCTGTTGTGTGAGCACAACACAACACAACACAACACAAGTGGATCCCTTTCATAGTCACCTGTTTTCTGCTTTCTCATTGTTTGCCTCCTTTGGGCATCCTCTTTTCTTGAGTTCATCACATACCATACTGTCCTGAGACAATGCTCTGAATTATGGTCCCCCCAAACAGTCCTACAGATTCCAATGACCTTTTTCTAAACTTCCTAACTGAAAGTTTCTGTGAATGTGTGCTGAGGTGTTTCTCCAGGGAAGAACTTACTAAACTGCATTGCAACTAGACGCCAACAACGATTTTGATTTTTCAGTGATCTTGTAACCTAACCCAATCACAAAAGGAGTCACTTGATATGCACTCACTGATAAGTGGATATTAGCCCAGAAACCTAGCATACCCAAGACACAACTTCCAAAACACAAGAAAATCAAGAAAGAACACCAATGTGTGGATATTTCATTCCTCCCTAGAATAGGGAATAAAGTATCCATGGAAGGAGTTGCAGAGACAAAGATTGGTGCTAAGACGAAAGGATGGACCATCCAGAGACTACCCCATCCTGGGGGTCTATCACATAATCAGCCACTAAACGCAGACACTACTGCATATGCCAGCATGATTTTGCTGAAAGGGCCCTGATATAGCTGTCTCTTGTGAGGTTATGCCAGTGCCTGGCAACACAGAAGTAGAGGCTCACAGTCAGCTATTGGAGGGAACACAGGGTTCCCAATGGCGGAGCTAGAGAAAGTACCCAAGGAGCTGAAGGAGTCTGTAACCCTATAGGTGGAACAATATGAACTAACCAGTACCTCCAGAGCTCATGTCTCTAGCTGCATATGTAGCAGAAGATGGCTTAATCCACTCCAACAGTGACAAGCCCAACAAGACTCCAAAACCTGGGTGCTGTCCCAAGGCGAAAAGTTCATGAAAACTTAGTGTCCTGGAACTGTGGCATCCTGTATAATGAATGCTCCAATGCCTTGCTTTAATTGATTAACGGATCTGTGTGCTTTCCCTTAGTATCGCTTTATTACAAGTGCTTCTAAGGATTGAATTTTTAACATATAGCTAAGTTAGATTCTAGGCAGTCCTTGTTCTGATCCTGGGCATGGATAGCTAAGTCACTGCCCTACACAGGAATATACCATTATCTAGGAAGAAGGAAGTTTGTGGCCTGAGGAGGAACTAGAGTAGATACTTAGAACTATAGCTAGCTGAGTTACACCCAGATACAAGTATTTACAAGTATTTACAAGTATTCCAATGGCCTAGGGGGAAGGTTACATTAGGAACTCTGGCTTCTAAGATTAAGTGGACCTTAGGTGGAGTTGTTTTTGATCCCAGTTGTTAACACTGAATCATATCCCAGTTGTTTCCTGTCAGTCCCTCTGTGTTTGCATTCCTCAGTTTGGTCTAAGAATCCAGTAACCTCATTGTACCTTGCCAGTGTGTCACCTAACTTCCCTATTTTCTTCTGTATAAAAAGTCTGATGCTAAATGTGACAAATTGCATTCAGATCCACACTCCCTTGTGTCGTGTCTGTTTGTCACCCCACTTTCGCTGACTCTGCCCACCTGTAACCGAACCCCAGTTTTGCCCGTGGATCCAGGACCCAAGTGAGCTTTGTCTGCAGCACTAGTTGGCCATCATTGGGAAGAGAGGCCCCTTGGTCTTGCAAACTTTATATGCCCCAGTACAGGGGAATACCAGGGCCAAGAAGTGGGAGTGGGTGGGTAGGGGAGCAGGGCAGGGGGTGGAGGAGGGTATAGGGGACTTTTGGGATAGCATTTGAAATGTAAATGAAGAAAATATCTAATAAAAAATAGGAAAAAAATTGAGCTAAGGATGAAAAAGAAGAGAAAGGCAGAGTTCTGTGTCATAGTCTTGAACATTCTTCCTTTATTATTTCTCATGTTTAAATTTATTCTTTTGTGAATATGATGTATGAATAAAGAAATGTGTTCATAAAAAAAAAAGAAAAGAAATGGGTGCCAGGGAATCTTAATTCTTATTTCTGTATCGTCCACACATTTGCTGTAAAGACTATGAAACTCCACCTTTGCTTCATACTGGATCATTCTGGTATGTCTTCCACAGTGTGGCCAAGGCTACAGTTTTGTCCAAGTGCAGATCTCTGAACTTCCAAGAGAACTTCTCAGCCTGCTGGCAATAGCATGGAGCTGTGCCTCTCCCTCCATCTTCCCTGGCATCTTCTGAGGGAAAAGCCTTCATTTTAATAGATGTGCTTATTAAGGGAGACAAGAAGATTAGAGTAGAGCCAGCTTTTTAGACTATACAGCATGAGGTAGAAGCCACTCACTGCAACCCAGCTTCATATTAATGTGTCACAGAACTTTTTCTCCAGGGTCTATTGTTATATCTGAGTTGCCACATTTCTAATCTGAAGATTTTTGATGACAATTGCCGGGAAACTGAGAGGAAAATGAGTAGTGCATGCAAGCAGTGTGACAGAGTTATGGACTATATTTTCTGAAGGGCTGTCTGTGAGGAATGCTCCCTGGGTGTGCGGTTGATGAGTACCACTTCCATGTTGGCTATGTCTGAGGCTTAAAATCATCAAACTGGGCATCCTCTCTGTCACAGAATGAGAGAGCAATGGGTTGTCCTAGTCTCAGCATTATTTGCAGAGGGAGGGAAAGTTCTTCGGAAGGACTATTGTCAGAGACATTTCCAATACCCAGCGCTAAGCCATTGACTTTGGAAACTGGGTTCTAGGGACCCACATGGATCATATAAGTGATAATAACACCTGTTATTGCTGAATTTTAATAAACATGATTTTATTTCCTCACATAAACCTGTGATTAAGGCAGGCATGGATAATGCCAGTTTACAGATGAACCCAAAACAGAGATGTGAGTTGTTCAGTGCTTCAGCCGACCTCAGTAAGGAGAGCCCTGAGAAGGCCCGGATACCTGAGGTTTTCTGGCAGATTGAAGACACCAGCCTTTACAGAGCATCATGGTATACACAGGCCACCACAATGGCACGTGTACCTGCTGACTCAGCGAGGTGGAGATCGTCTAATTGTTGAAATACATGCTCCGCATTCCAGAAAAATACTCACAAATCAAGGCTCATCCAGATTCCCAAGCAAAAGGATTTAGATTCAGGATTTCTTTGTTGTTTCGGCTACTGGTTTAATTAGAAATAGATGTGACAAATGTCAAGATATTAAAAAAAAAAAAAACATAGCAGCGGAACAATGCCTGATCTTATGTTTCCCATACCTGTACTCTTCCAGGTCAAGCCTCTGACACAGTGGTATGCATAACTCTGAATCTTTTAACATGTTTCAAAGGTTATTTCGTGTTTCTGTACAGATACCACTCTTTACTAAGATTGACTTTATTCTTACATTGCTCATTCTACTGAAGAGATGTGGTGTGATCTACCTATGACAGTAGGTTTCATAACAATGCAAAACCCAGGGTTATTTATAAGTCTTTATAAGAATGAAAAATTAACTATGGGAGAAGGAAAAAAAAATCAAACATCAAGTAATGTAAGTACTATCAAGAGCTTGGGTATCTGACATTTAGTATTTTAAGAAATTTAGTAATTTAAGGAATTTAGTAATTTTTAAATCTTTTTTTATTAGATATTTTCTTTATTTACATTTCAAATGCTATCCCGAAAGTACCCTATACACCCCCTATTCCCCTACCCACCCACTCCCACTTCTTGGCCCTGGCGTTCCCCTGTACTGGGGCATATAAAATTTGCAAGACCAAGGGGCCTCTCCTCCCAATAATGGCCAACTAGGCCATCTTCTGCTACATATGCAGGTAGAGACACGAGTTCTGATGGTACTGATTTGTTCATATTGTTGCTCCACCAATAGGGTTGCAGACTCCTTCAGATCCTTGGGTACTTTCTCTAGCTCCTCCATTGGAGGACCTGTGTTCCATCCAATAGATGACTGTGAGCATCCACTTCTGTATTTGCCAGGCACTGGCATAGCCTCTCTCCAGATAGCTATATCAGGGTCCTTTCAGCAAAATCTTGCTGGCATATGCAATAGTGTCTGGGTTTGGTGGCTGATTATGGGAGGGATCCCTGAGTGGGGTAGTCTCTGGATGGTCCATCCTTTCCTCTTAGCTCCAAACTTTGTCTCTGCAACTCCTTCCACGGGTGTTTTGTTCCCTATTCCAAGGAGGAATGAAGTATCCACACTTTGGTCTTTGTTCTTCTTGATTTTCTTGTGTTTTGCAAATTGTATCTTGGGTATTCTAAATTTCTGGGCTAATATCCACTTATCAGTGAGTGCATATCAAATGACTTCTTTTGTGATTGAGTTACCTCACTCAGGATGATATCCTCCAGATAAATCCATTTGCCCAAGAATTTCATAAATTCATGGTTTTTTTTTTTTTTTTTTTTTTTTTTTTTTTTTTTTTTTTTTTTTTTTTGGTTTTTCGAGACAGGGTTTCTCTGTGTAGCCCTGGCTGTCCTGGAACTCACTTTGTAGACCAGGCTGGCCTCGAAATCAGAAATCTGCCTGCCTCTGCCTCCCGAGTGCTGGGATTAAAGGTGTGCGTCACCACGCCCGGCAAAATTCATTGTTTTTAATAGCTGAGTAGTACTGCATTGTGCAAATGTACAACATTTTCTGTATTCATTCCTTTGTTGAGGGACATCTGGGTTCTTTCCAGCTTCTATTATAAATAAGGCTGGTAAAGTGGATCATGTGTACTTATTACCAGGTGGAACATCTTCTGGATATATGCCCAGGAGAGGTATTGCTGGATCCTCTGGTAGATAGTACTATGTCCAATTTTCTGAGGAACCACCAGACTGATTTCCAGAGTGGTTGCACCAGCTTGCAATCCTACCAACAATGGAGGAGTGTTCCTCTTTCTCCATATCCTTGTTAGCATCTGCTGTCACCTGAATTTTTGAGCTTAGCCATTCTGACTGGAGTGAGGTATAATCTCAAGGTTGTTTTGATTTGCATTTCCCTGATGATTAAGGATGTTGAACATTTTTTTCAGGTGCTTCTCAGCCCTTTGGTATTCCTCACTTGAGAATTCTTTGTTTAGCTCTGCACCCCATTTTTAATGGGGCTATTTGAATTTCTGGAGTCCAGCTTCTTGAGCTATTTGTATATATTGATTATTATTCCCCTTTCAGTTTTAGGATTGGTAAAAATCTTTTCCCAATTTGTTGGTGGCCTTTTTGCCTTATTGACAGTGTCTTTTGCATTACAGAAGCTTTGCAATTTCATGAAGTCCCATTTGTCAATTCTTGATCTTATATCACAAGCCATTGCTGTTCTGTTTAGGAATTTTTCCCCAGTGCCCTTATCTTTGAGGCTTTTCCCCACTTTCTCCTATATAAATTTCAGGGTCTCAGGTTTTATGTGGAGTTCTTTGATCCACTTAGACTTGAGTTTTTTAAAAGGAGAAAAGAATGGATCAATTCCCCTTCTTCTACATGATTACCGCCAGTTGTGCCAGTACCATTTGTTGAAATGCTCTCTTTTTTTCCACTGGATGGTTTTAGTTCCCTTGTCAAAGATCAAGTGACCATAGGTATGTGGATTTATTTCTGAGTTCAATTCTATTCCATTGATACCTGTCTGTCACTGTACCAGTACCATGCAGTTTTTATCACAATTGCTCTGTAGTACAGCTTGAGGTCAGGGATGGTGATTCCACCAGAGGTTCTTTTATTATTGAGAAGAGTTTTTGCTATCCTAGGATTTTTACTATTCCCGATGAATTTGAAAATTGCCCTTTCTAACTCAGTGAAGAATTGAGTTGGAATTTTGATGGGGATTGCATTGAATCTGTAGATTGCTTTCCGCGGGATAGCCATTTTTACTATATTAATCCTGTCAATCCATGAGCATGGAGGATCTTTCCATCTTCTGAGATCTTCTTCAATTTCTTTCTTCAGAGACTTGAAGTTCTTATCATACAGATCTTTCACTTCCTTAGTTAGAGTCACACCATGGTATTTTATATTATTTGTGACTATTTTGAAGGCTGTTGTTTCTCTAATTTCTTTCTCATCCAGTTTATCCTTTGTGTAGAAAAAGGCCATTGATTTGTTTAAGTTAATTTTATATCCAGCTACTACACTGAAGCTATTTATCAGGTTTAGGAGTTCTCTGGTAGAATTTTTAGGGTCACTTATATATACAATCATATCATCTTCAAATAGTGATATTTTGACTTCTTCCTTTCCAATTTGTATCCCCTTGATCTCTTTTTGTTGTCTAATTGCTCTGGCTAGGACTTCAAGTACTATATTGAATAGGTAGGGAGAAAGTGGGCAGGCTTGTCTAGTCCCTTATCTTAGTGGGATTGCTTCGAGTTTCTCTCATTTAGTTTGGTGTTGGCTAGGTTTGCTGTATATTGCTTTTATTATGTTTAGGTATGGGCTTTGAATTCCTGATCTTTCCAAGACTTTTATCATAAATGGCTGTTGGATTTTGTCAAATGCTTTCTCAGCATCTAATGAGATGATCATCTGTTTTTTGTCTTTGAGTTTGTTTATATAATGAATTACATTGATGGATCTCTGTATATTAAAGCATCCCTGCATCCCTGGGATGAAGCCTACTTGGTCATGATGAATGATCGCTTTCATGTGTTCTTGGATTCCGTTTGTGAGGATTTTACTGAGTATTTTTGCATCGATATTCATAAGAGAAATTGGTCTGAAGTTCTCTTTCTTTGTTGGATCTTTGTGTGGTTTAGGGATCAGAGTAATTGTGGTTTCATAGAATGAATTGGGTTGAGTACCTTCTGTTTCTATTTTGTGGAATAGTTTGAGAAGAATTGGAATTAGGTCTTCTTCGAAGGTCTGATAGAGCTCTGCACTAAACCCATCTGGTCCTGGGCTTTTTTTGGTTGGAAGACTATTGATGACTGCTTCTATTTCTTTAGGGGAAATGGAGTTGTTTAGATTGTTAATCTGATCCTGATTTAACTTTGGTACCTGGTATCTGTCTATGAAGTCGTCCATTTAATCCGGGTTTTCCAGTTTTGTTTAGTATAGGCTTTTGTAATAGGATCTGATGATGTTTTGGATTTCCTCAGATTCTGTTGTTATGTGTCCTTTTTCACTTCTGATTTTGTTAATGAGAATACTGTCCCTGTGCCCTATAGTTAGTCTGGCTAAGGGTTTATCTATCTTGTTGATTTTCTCAAAGAACCAGCTCCTAGTTTGGTTGATTCTTTGAATAGTTCTTTTTGTTTCCACTTGGTTGATTTCTGCCCTGAGTTTGATTATTTCCTGCTGTCTACTCCTCTTGGGTGAATTTGCTTCCTTTAGTTTTAGAGCTTCTAGGTGTGCTGTCAAGCTGCTAGTGTATGCTCTCTCTAGTTTCTTTTTGGAGGCACTCAGGGCTATAAATTTTCCTCTTAGGGCTGCCTGCATTGTGTCCCATAAGTATGGGTATGTTGTGGCTTCATTTTCATTATACTCTAAAAAGTCTTTAATTTCTTTCTTTATTTCTTCCTTGACCAAGTTATCATTGAGGAGAGTGTTGTTCAGTTTCCACATGAATACTGGCTTTCTATTATTTATGCTGTTATTGAAGATCAGCCTTAGTATGTTGTAATCTGACAGGATGCATGGGATAATTTCAATATTTTTGTATCTGCTGAGGCCTATTTTGTGACCGATTATATGGTCAATTTTGGAGGACGTACCATGTGGTGCTGAGAAGGTATATCCTTTTGTTTTAGGATGAAATGTTCTGTAGATATCTGTTAAGTTCATTTGTTTTATAACTTCTGTTAGTGTCCATGTGTCTCTGATTAGTTTCTGTTTCCAGGATCTGTCCATTGGTGAGAGTGGGGTGTTGAAGTATCCCACTATTATTGTGTGGTCCAATGTGTGTTTTGAGCTTTACTAAAGTTTCTTTAGTGTATGTGGCTGCTCTTGCATTTGGAGCATAGATATTCAGAATTGAGAGTTCATCTTGGAAGATTTTACCTTTGATGGGTATGAAGTGTCTCTCCTTGTCTTTTTTTGATAAATTTGGGTTAAAAGTCAATTTTATTTGATATTAGAATGGCTACTCCTGCTTGTTTATTTGGACCATTTGCTTGGAAAATTGTTTTCCAGCCTTTCACTCTGAGATAGTGTCTGTCTTTTTTTCCCGAGGTGGGTTTCCTGTAAGCTGCAAAATGTTGGGTCCTGTTTGTGTAGTCAGTCTATTAGTCTATGTCTTCTTATTGGGGAATTGAGTCCACTGATGTTAAGAAAAATTAAACAAAAGTAGTTGTTGCTTCCTGTTATTTTTGTTGTTAAAGTTGGGATTCTCTTCTTGAGGCTGTCTTCTTTTCAGTTTGTTGAAGGATTACTTTCTTGCTTTTTTCTAAGGTGTAGTTTCCGTCCTTGTTTTGGTGTTTTCCCTTTATTATCCTTTGAAAGGGCGGATTCATGGAAAGATATTGTGTGAATTTTGTTTTGCCATGGAATACTTTGGTTTTTGCATCTATGGTAATTGAAAGTTTTGCTGGGTATAGCAGCCTGGCTGCCATTTTTGTTCTCTTATTGTCTGTATAACATCTGTCCAGGATCTTCTGGCTTTCATAGTCTCTGGTGAGAAGTCTGGTGCAATTCTAATAGGCCTGCCTTTATATGTTACTTGACCTTTTCCCCTTACTGCTTTTAAAATTCTGTCTTTATTTAGTGCATTTGTTGTTATGATTATTTTGTGTTGGGAGGAATTTCTTTTCTTGTCCAGTCTATTTGGAGTTTTATAGGCTTCTTGTATGTTCATGGGCATCTCTTTCTTTAGGTTTGGGAAGTTTTCTTCTCTAATTTTGTTGAAGATATTTGCTGGCCCTTTAAGTTGAGAATCTTCATTCTCATCTACTCCTATTATCCATAGGTTTGGTCTTCTCATTGTGTTCTGGATTTCCTGGATGTTTTGAGTTAGGATCTTTTTGTATTTTGCATTTTCTTTGATTGTTGTGCCCATGTTCTCTATTGAATCTTCTGCATCTGAGATTCTCTCTTCCATCTCTTGTATTCTGTTGCTGATGCTTGCATCTATGTTTCCTGATTTCTTTCCTAGGGTTTCTATCCCCAGAGTTGACTCACTTTGGGTTTTCTTTATTGTTTCTACTTCTATTTTTAGGTTTTGGATGTTTTTGTAGGTGCCCGGATGTTTTTGCTCAATTCCATCACCTATTTGGTTGTGTTTTCCTGTAATTCTTTAAGGGATTTTTGTGTTTCCTCTTTAAGGACTTCTACCTGTTTTGCAGTGTTTTTCTGTGATTCTTTTAGGGCTTCTACCTGTTTAGCAGTGTTCTCCTGTATTTTTTTAAGTGAGTTATTAATGCCCTTCTTAAGGTCCTCTACCAGCATCATGAGATATGATTTGGAATCCAAATCTTGCTTTTTAAGTGTGTTTGGATAACCAGGACTGTCTGAGGAGAGAGTCCTGGGTTCTGATGATGGTGAGCGGTCTTGGTTTCTGTTGGTAAGATTCTAACATTTGCCTTTTGCCCTTTGGTAATCTCTGGTTTTAGTTGTTATAGCTGTCTCTGGCTGGAGCCTGTTCCTCTTGTGATTCTGTTATCCTCTGTCAGCTGTCCTGGGAGTCCAGCTCTCTTCTGAGTCTAAGTGGTCAGAGCATTCTCTTCAGGCAAGCTTTCCTCTTGCAGGGAAGGTACAGAGAGGTCTGTCCTTCAGACCTGTCTCTTGGCTGAAATAGGGCCTGTCCCAGAAGATGGGTTTCCTCTGCAGTCTGTGTGCTAACCTGCACAGACTGGTCTCCAAGGGACCCAAGACCCAAGATGGCCCCCTCACCTGCTTTGGCTGTCAGAGCCCTCCCTGTTGGCCACCTCTCCTCTGGCAGGGAAGGTGCCTAGATGTCTGCAGCCCAAAACAGGGCCTGTCCCAGAAGCTGTATTGCTTCTGCCTGTCCCAGAAGCTGTGTTGCTTCTGCAGTCCCGGAATTTAGTAATTTAAGTTGAACTCCTGTCAGTTTGAATGAGAGCCATTCTTGTGAATTTTTGATTATGGCCAATACCATGTGTAAAAATTTACATTTTGAATTTGTGTTTCCTGTGGTAAGAGTGTGAATATACTTATGGTTACTGAACTGCATAATTTAAAAGGTGAAGATTTTTCTGAAACCGAATACAGGGAAATCTATTAATGCATACCTAAGCTCGTTTATATCACTTGATCCAGTTTGCTCTCTGTTGGCCATTAGATTGATGCTCTTTTCCTTATTTATTTTTGGGAAACTGTTTGTCATGAAGAAAATAATCCTCTGCCATCTGTTGTAAATATTCTCCTAGTTTTTAAATTCAATATGGTTTATATTATTTTCCACATAAGTTTAAAATTTTATGCATGTGAAATTTAACCACGTATTTTCTTAAAAAATATTTCTTCTGTGATTATCATTTCTCTCTAATGCTTTAAATTATTTTTATTTAAATCTTTAATCTGCAGGAAATAGTTTGTTGCAGGGAGTATGACAAAGATTTGGTAATTTTCCTAGACAAATACATTTTTTTCAAGTGCAACCATGAAATAATCACGTTTTCTTGATCCCATTTTATAAACAAACCACAGTTTATTGAATTAGAATACTGACAAATTCTCATATGCATTTGAGTCTATTTCTATATTCTTAATTCTATTTGATTTTTTATATCAATTTTTTATTACCACATCAACCCTTAGGCAGCTTTACAATTTACAAATTACATTTACTCATTTTACATGATATCTTATGTAATTAGGATGCTGATTGCTGAAACATTTACTTTTATGTTTCCTACAAAGTTGCTAAATGTTTCATGTCTACCTGGGGAGAGATGGTATGTTACTCATCATCATCATTAACTTTTTAAATACCTTGAACTGCCAAGGTACAAAGGGGGTCACCTCTTTACCTCAAGCAGCCTTTGGCATGTAAACTAGGAAGGATTACAGGGTATTACAGTTCTGGGTCAGTCAGTTCTGTGGTTTGAATGCAAACGCCACACTGATTTCATAAGTTGAAACTTAACCTTTGTTCTTGTTATTTTGGTCTATCATGCATTGGTGAAAATACCAAAAACAAACACCTTAAGGGAGGAAGGATTTATGTAGACTTAGAGGTTTAGAGGACTTAGTTCATTGTTGTTTGGCCCCAAGTGTTTGGGGTAGAACACCAAGCTGGCAGGGATAAGTGATAGAAGAGAATGTTCACACAGAGAGGGACACAGAAACAGGCAGTGCCTTTCAAAGAATCTCCTCTGGTGACCTGCTTCCTGTGTCTCAGCCCTGTCTGGTTTTCAGACTCTCCTAAAATAGCATCACTAGCAGGGGACCAAAGTCCCAACAAATGGTCTCTTCTGGAGGACTCTTCATAGCTATAAGTTAACAGTGTTCAAGGTTACGTTAAGAGTCAGGTTCTGTGGGAGATGCTGTTAGGCCACAAGACGTCAGCTTTCATGAGAGAATGGCTTTCCTGGCTCTTTATGTAAAAACAAAAAAAGTACTATTTTGAAGCAGAGAGTAAATCCTTGCTAGACACGAAATCTGTTGGTGCTCTGATCTTGGAAAGCTTAGATTTTTCCAGCTTCTAAATTGTGAGAAATATTTTTTTTTATAGTTTATAAATTATTCAGCCTAATGTATTTCCATAGAACAGCAGGAGTTGACAAATGCTGTTAGGATTTGACATCTTTAGTGAGTTTTCCTTTTCAAGAATAAGGGCTTTAAATTTAGGCAAATCTTCCATTAAGTTCTTCTCTTTAATTTTTAAAACTTGTTATTCATAGATAATGTATATAAAAAAGAGAACAATGATAAAAATTAATTCAGCACCAAGTGAACATATCAGGAATTCAAAGCCCAATACCTAAACATAATAAAAGCAATTTACTGCAAACCAACATCCAATATCAAATTAAATGGAGAGATACTTGAAGCAATCGCACAAAACTCAGGGACAAGACAAGGATACGTATTCTCCCCATATTTATTCAATATAGTACTTGAAGTTCGAGCTAGGACAATAAGACCCAGATATCTTCTACCAAGAAAACAAACAGAACCTTATCAGTTTTCCTGCTGAGAGAGGCTATTTCTGTTATATTTTCTTCCAGTCATAGCTCCTTACCTTCTTGTCTGTGAGAGTTATCAAATGATTGTGAATAATTATAGTTGGCTAATTTTCATTCTTACATCAGATCTTTATGATGTGCATATGCTACAATAATTCAACAATTTTATGATTTCACATTTTAGGGTTTTTTTTTTTTTTTCAGTTTGGGTTGATATATACACAACCAAGTATGGACAACACACAGCCAAGTGTGAGCATATGCTCTATACATTTCATTGTGTATTTACTGAAATTAAATTAGGAGTGAAATTACTGGGGAGGAGGTGGAGGATAAACTGGGTAGATGACTGAGAATGACTGACCTGCTTTCTACTTACCAACAAAGCATGGGTTCTCATCGCTTACATCAACAGCCGGCATTGTGTGACTTTCAATATCAGGTCTTTTCTGAGTCCCTGGGTTCTGCTGTGGGTTTAGGGTGCAATTTCTTGCATCTTAAAACAGTTTAGTTTCTCTTCATTTTCTTGAAACTCTTTTGTGTGCAACTTCTTGCCATTTTCCCTTATTCACAGAGTTTATAAGACTATTAACTGTATTTCTGTCAAGATTATCTTTCAGGTTTTTATTGCTATTACAAATGAGATACATTCTACTATCAAGATTTCTAATGCCCACAGGATATATTTAGACTTTTAGAGGATGTAGATCTCCTTGAACTCCTTTTCTTTTTGTCCATCAAAGTCACACTCTTTCACTTTGCTATTCCCATTTTACAAAAACCAATCCTGCAAGTAGTGGCCGACATTTGTCTTGTTCAAGTTTAACCTCAGTATTTTTCTCACCTGTGGTGTTACCTCAATGTAAATACTTGTCAACGGACATACTCTGAAGGGTTATAGTATCACATTCATATTGCCAGTGGTTCCAGACGCAGTGAGGGGTCTGGCCTTTTAGCCTAAAGACTTCTCATTACATTAAGGTCAATTCTAAGTGCTCTTAAAATTGCATGCTCCAGGCTCTGGGATATATTTTATTTCTTAGTAGAGAAAACAACCTTCCCTTTGCTTTGTTACTTGGTGTCAGAATAAAGTATGTTTGCTTGCTTGAAAATTCCCTTCCCACCTTTATGCTCATGTCAATAATGGTGTTTGGACCACAAATCCCAGAGCATGTCATAGCATACCTCCTGCTAACTTCTTTCAGCCTAGGCTTGTTGACTGGCACAATTCTTGGGAATTATGTCTTATAGATTGAATCAGAAGTGTCACCCACGAACTTACTGACTTTCAAGCTTTTGAAACTATTTTGAGGGCAGTGGGATCTTAAAAAGTGATGCCTGGCTAGAGGAGGGGGTGGACCACTAGGGGACCACTAGGGGTGGGTCTTTGAAGGGTAAATTTGGCCTTGGTTATGGCCTGTGTGTCTTCCTGCTTATTTCTTGCCTGAAGTAAATGGACTTCTACCCCATGCTCTAGACACCATGGACAGAGTCACTTCCACCATGCTATCCCCACCATAGCTTACCAAAATGTTTAGCAGTAGTACTTTCCGATTTACTGTACCCCAAAACATCCCACATAAGTAAATGATGGAGGTCTATTTTGGTTCATAGTTTTAAAGGATTATAGTCCATCAGTTCAAGGAAGCCCCTCTTGTCTATGGCAATGGGAGATGTGGTACAGGAATTTTTACATGGAGGTAGACCAGGAAGAAAAGTGAAAGGAGGCAGGATGCAGGACATGGTATAATCTTCAAAGGCCTCCATCAAGCCCTCTTGTGAAAATGTCTTCAGCTTTCCAAATAGTACCAAGACCAAAAAACAAGTACCCAGAGAATGAGTCTATGGGGGCGTATTTCAGATTCAAACCCACATACTGGGGATTGACTTTGACTTTACTAATCTGTTTAGGATCCATCTCTGTTTCTTGGCTCGTGTTTCCATTGTTGAATGCCAAACATTTGATTTCTTGGGTATGTTTGCTTTCTACTATCATTTTTGCTTTGTGTGTGTGTTTGTCTTGTGTAACTGTAGGGCTTTTCAGAGCTCACCCCATTCCCCAAATAATGACACGGTGTATATTTATTTATAAGCTTTTGGCTTTAGCATTAGTTCCTACTAGGTCATAACTCAATTATCCTGTTTATACTAATCTAAGTTCTACCACATGGCTGATTATTTACACTTTCTTCCTTGCCAGCTTGCTTCTTTCTCCTTCTGGTTGGCTGAATTTCCTGTGCCTGTCTCCTTCCCAGAGTTCCGCTCTCTCCGATGTTCCATCTTACTATTCTGCTTTTTGCTACAGGCCCATTGGCTTTTTATTTGAGCCAATGAGGAGGTGATGGAGACCTTTGTTTATAAAATACTAAGTCAGGAGATGCTTAACAATACCAAATCCCAAAGTCCAGCCTGCAATCAGATTTCTGCTAGTTCAGAACTCAGCATCTGAACAGTACAAGGATAATCTTTATCCAGTGCACAAAACATGAATCTAACATGTCTATGTTTGTGTGTTTGCATGTGTGTCTACATGTGGAGACCAAAGGTTGATATAGGTAATTTTCCCAACTTCATTTTTTATTATTTTATTTATTTACATTTCAAATGTTGCCCCTCTTCCAGGTCTCCCCTCTGCAACCCTGTCATCTCCCCCTCCTCCTCCTCCTCCTCCTCCTCTTCCTCCTCCTCCTTTTTGCCTCTAAGAGGTTGCTCCTCCATCCACCCACCCACCCACCCATCCACCCACTGCTGCCTCACTACTCTAGCATCCCCCTACCCTGGAGCATTAAGCCTCCACAGAACCAAGGTCCTCCCCTTCCCTGCCATTGGTCCCGTCCTCTGCTACACATGCATCTGGAGTCATGGATTCCTCCATGTATACTATTTGGTTGGTGGTTTAGTCTCTGGGAGCTCCGGGTGATCTGCTTAGTTGATATTGTTCTTCCTATGGGGTTGCGATCCCCTTCAGCTTTTCCAGTTCTTTCCTTAACTCCTCCATTGGCATTCCTGGACTCAGTCCAAAGGTTGGCTGTGAGGATCTGTATCTGTATCTGTATTGGTCAGGTACTGGCAGAGCCTCTCAGAGGACAGCTATACCAGGATCCCATCAGCAAGGGCTTCTTGGCATCAGCAATAGTGTCTGGGTTTGGTGTCTGCAGATGGGATGGATCCCTAGGTGGGGCAGTCTATCGATGGCCTTTCCTTCAGTCTCTGCTCCACTTTTTGTCTATTAGACAGAATTTGAAATTCTGGGTTAAAATTTTTGAGATGAGTAGGTGGCCCCATCCCTCTACAGGGAGCCATGGTTATCTACTGGAGATGGTCTCTACAGGTTCTATCTCTCCTTTGTTGGGTATTTTGGTTAATGTCATTCCAGTTGGGTCCTGGGAACCTCTCGCTTTCCTGGCATTGGAACTTTCTAGTGATTCTCCTCAGCCCTGCCCCTTACACCCCACTGCTACATATTTCTATTCATTTTCCTGACCCTCTGTACTTCTCCCCATCTCCTCTCACACCTGATTCTGCTCGCCCTTTTCCCTTCCCATCCTTTCTCCCTCCTATCTTCCTCCCTCCCTCTACCTCCCATGATTATTTTGTTCTCCCTTTTAAATAGGATTGAAACATCCACACTTTGGTCTTCCTTCTTGTTATGCTTAATATTGTCTGTGAGTTGTATGAGACAAGCTTTCAACTGATCCTGAGCTCAGTCAGACTAGCTGGTTCCTTGGCACTGTATGACTCTGCCTCCACAGCACTGGACTTAAATCTGTGTACTGCCACGTACAGCTTTTCCATGGATGCTGGGAATCCAAACGCAAGTCCTCTCAGTGGTAGAGAAAGCACTTTACTGACTGAATCATCTTGCCAACCCTCACATTTTCTTAATTGATCTTGTCCTTTTGTTTTAAGTATTGAAATGAGTATGCAGTCATTTTTGGTATTGATATGTCCTATGTAATATTTCAGATATATTAACACATACTTTAAATGATTTGTTATAGATCTGAAATCCAAGTTTATCTGGGCTGTCTGAGTTTTTCTATTCATAATCTGGCAACTCTACTTGGGAAACTTGAAAGGCACTCATCCTTAAGTTTCATCATCTATCTTCATGTGTAAACATTTTCACTGAATTGATCAATGGTGAGTCTTCTGCCAAGTATTTACATTAAAAATCTACAGGTACTATTAGTGTGTGGCCGGAGTTTAAAACTACTTGGTTAATAGGTTAGAGCTGATATCATTTATCCATCCATCTATCTAAAACCTGAGTGCCAACCACAAGCCAAACATCTGACTGCCAAAGCTTTAGTTTTATTTCCTGAGCATATTCTGTATAAACAGATACAACAATGTAGAAAAATTAATGCCCTCCACCCAAAATCCAGAAAGATGTCCATACTGTGGCAGACGAGACAAAATGCAAATCATATTTCAGTGGTTCCTAAAATCTCCTACTCATATTTAATTTTATTTAATTGATTACATAGAAATGATAGAATATGAAATATTTCTATATATTGATGGATCAGAAGATCACTGGGTGCTCTACATGCTGTGCTGTGTCTGTTCTGAGTAAAATCAGTCTTAAATTCTGATGTACAGTGATTAATGCAAAGTAATTATGCTTAGAGAAATTTGTCAATTAAGCATTTTATTCCTAAAATATTATCTGATATAGTGTGTAAGTGATCATCTGTCACCTTGCCAGTTAGGGAGAATGAATCTCAAGTTTGAGCAACCTGTTCCCTGGTGCTCACTGTGGAAATAGAGCTAGAGTTTATTACAGTAAACTAAGGAAGAAAGCACACATTTCATTCAATGATTAGGTAACTGCAACTTTCCCAGGACCTCTTCAAAGATTTCTGTAAAATCACCACCACCCACAAATAATGCAGCAGGTATTTCTTGGTTAAAGTAAATATTTTGTTTCACTTTCTGGTGTGCTATAGTAAAAGCACTGAAAATTTTATGAGAAGATCCACAAGAAACTCACCATTGTCTCTGTTCAGTGATACAATATCAACATCATTTTCTGGAAATAAATACTTGTTTTACTGTAGAGAAGATGTATGTATATTTAAGAGAACTATAGATTTTAGTTTTTTAAAACTCCATTATGTTTAATTCTTATGGAATGTAGTCTATCAAGTGTTTATGACCCAGAATCTAATGTCTGCTTTTCACCATCTCCACCCTCCAGGATGGGAAAGTTAGATTTAAGATATTTGAATATGTGAGACTATAAAAAGATAAATCTATAATAAAAGGATTACTTTTGTTCTATACATATTAGAGGTTTGACTCTGCAATCACACAGTTTTCTGGGACAAGATACCATTTATTTTTCGCATACGCACAATAGTAAAAATAGCATATCCAGAGATCTGTTAAGACTTGAGCAGAGTAAGAAGCTTTGTTAATGATGAAATTTCAGTAAATCCATTGGCCCTGGAAGGGTGTAGCTCAGCAGTAGAATGTTTATTGAGTACATGTGAGACCCTGGGTTTGATCTTAAATAATCCCCAATATACTACTAATACAACACAAAGATATGTAACAATAGAAGAACAAAATATTTCAGGGTTACATCTTGTGGCCAATACTCTTTCTTTCCATTTCAACACTTGAATTTCTTTAGGACTGAGTCTCTTTAGATGTGAGTAAGCCAGGTGGGTAAATAAGAAGCCTTGTGCTAGCTCTTCATTGACTATCCATATACAGTAGGAACCTCTTTCATCATGAAGCTACTATTACTTTTTGGATACACGTGTATATAAGAATGCATCTGTCAACTATCTAGAAGTGGTTCTCTTTATAATGCCATTATCGTTTATAATTCTGCAATATTGCAAGAGTTACCAGAAAACTTTGGCAGATACCACCCATTGCTTTCTGGTGTGTGTATGTGTGTGTGTGTGTGTGTGTGTGTGTGTTTAGACCAGAGGTTAAAATTTTCTATTATTCCTTAAGAGACACTGTCCTTGTATTTTGAGTCAGGATTCCTCAAAGGAACCTGGGGGTTACCAATTGGGTTAGATCGGCTTACCAGTGAGGCCCAGGGGTTGTCTTGTCTTTGGCTCTCATAGCTGTGATTTCAAATACACCCTCGTGCAGTTTAATCTGTGTGTTCTGTTCATCAAACTTGGGTTCTTACACTGTGCACCAAGCACCGCACTCATCATGCTACCTCCCAACCCCGCATTTCTTTTCTTATTTTATATTAAAGTAATTCCTTGTACCTTTCTGCCTCACTGCTTTGTTTGACTTATGTATACTCCTTGTGGCTTTTGTTTTTCTGTTCTTTTTTTTTTTTTAACATATAGCAAGAGTGTGTCTATTCAGTCAAGTCCTAGCTCACTATGGATAGTGAGCAAATAGAACCAATCATAGCTCTTCTCTGGAACTGGGATGATAATATGTGACTTTTGCTGACACTCACTCTAAGGAGGTTAGATGACCCATTTCCTCTTTCTAAGAACACCACAAGAAAGATGGTATTATTATTCTTGTCTTAATTGTGAAAAAAAAAACTGAGGGGAAAAGATAGTAAATAGCTTGCTTACAATTGTACAATTTAAAGAGAGAATTCGAACCCATGTAATCTCACTCTGGGAAGTATCTTTTGACACACACGCTGTCTGGTTATTTGTTCTTATTGAATTGGAATGCGCCAGAGAAGAAGGTCTGAGAGACGTGTTGGTGTTCAGATTGGGCAACAGGACTAATTTAGGCAAGCATTTTGAGTCACTCTCCTATATTTACAGAACTCCAAGGGGCCAAGGAAATGGCTCAGTGATTGAAATCTTTGACCTGATTTCAGATCCCCAGTGTCCACACAGAGGCTGGGTGTGGCAGAGCATGTCTGTATTTCAGTGCCAGGGGTTTAGGAGAAGAGCAACTAAGGAAGACATTTGACTTCTACATAGACACACATAAGCAAATATACCCACTTACACATATCCACATACACTCATACAGTAACATACTCACACAGGAAAATTAAAACAAAAAAAATGTTGGCTTAGTGGGGATCTTCACTGTTGTAGAAAAGATGAAATCTCATGGTGGCTTCAGTCATGAGATTTCCTGTAATTATCAGTAACAAAAAACAACATATCCCCCCTAATTTCTTATCACACTGTCCCCAAACTTGAACAGATTAATTAATAACAACTTTTTAAAAAAAATTTATACATTTGAGTCTTGGCTTCTTTGGGATTGGGCCTTACATCTGCTTGGAATTTGTTGGCTGGAGTTTTAAAACAGATGGCCATATACTTTTTTTTTTTCCATCTAGGAAACTCATTTGGTTATTTGTCCTCTTGTTCTCATGGTAACCAAAGGAGGCTGTTCACATTGTAAACACTGGGTGCTGTCAGACAGTTGAGCTGTTTGATGGAGGCTTGGCCTGTTTTTCTTAATCTTTTATTTCTGTAGTTGGTGTTGATGGATGCTAATTACATTGTCCTTTGTTTTTAGTGACATATGGAAATAAAAATGATGGTAGACATTTTTGTATATGGTCTTTTAAATTATTTTCATTGCTGTAAAAGAAACCCTAACCTTCCCTTTGGTAGAAGATATCTTTGTGATGAAGATCACTATGATGGCTCATGTGAATGGAGCATCTCTGGATGGTTTAGAGACCTTCATCCTAGCAATTTATCACCTTAGAGTCTGAAGATACTTCACCACATTCTATTTTCAGCGAGCACCTGAGATATAGAAACACAGCACTTGAAAAAAAAAATGTGGTTAAGAAGCCAAGCAATGGTTGCGTGTGAACTCAAACAAATCGTGTATTTGCAACGAGTCCACCATTATTCCTTAAAACAGGCTCACTTTTCTGCCACTTTATAGTTAGCTCTTATAAAGAGCTAAGTACAGTTCGTGTGTGTGTGTGTGTGTGTGTGTGTGTGTGTGTGTGTGCATGCATGTATGCACTTACATGTGTCTGGGTGTTTCTGTGTATATGTATCTGTGCCTGTATGCATGTACATGTGTCTGTGTGTATATGTGTCTGTGTGTGCACATGTGTGTTTGTGTGTATGTGTGTGTGTACTGACTAGACACACCTAAAGAATCAGCTGTTGAGAGATGATGAAACCAGTAAGGATATCTTAGAAGAAAATATTCACTTGTAAATGAGAATTTCTACTGTGTTCAAGGTTATTTCATGTTTGTAATCGTTTCCATCTATGAACTACCTACTACTGCCTATGATCTTTTAATTGGCAGTGTTCCAATAACCTCAGAACCTGCTTTGTGGAAATAAAATAGCCATTTGTTAATTTGGTAAGGGAATTAGATTTATATTTTTTCCCCAAATCAGATGGCTACAGATAAGCCTGGCCAAAGCAAGAAGAATAAAAATAACTGTTCTCTGTGGTTGTCTGAAAATATTGAAGGTGACCTTGGGAGCTGTTTCCAAGGAGACTTTCAGTGATGCATACAGAACTTTTATTCAGTGTTCACTCTTTTTATGTGGGTGCTATAAAAGTCTTTAAAAATCCATAAAATGTAGAATAATAATTATATCTCATGATTGTTACTATGGAGATATATATCAAATGTGGAGTTTTTCTGACCTGATATAAATGTATGTTAAGTGTATGTCTAATCTGATATATCACATCCATATGTCTATCTATCTGCATACCTATGAAAATTTTCCTGTTGTATTAAATTTTTTTTTGAGATTTTTCTGTCAACTTGGGAGCTTACTCTAAAAAAAAAAATAGAGCCTTTCAGTTCTGGATTTTAAAAAGGCAGAATAGCGCAATGACTGCCAAGATTGAGTTTTAGAGTCAAATAAATTTGAATCTTAATTTTGCTTTGCTGTGTAATGATTACAGAAGTTTGGCATTTGGGGACAGCTACGTTCTCTAAGATCAGAGTTCTCCTGTGTGAAGAGACTGCAAATTGTGTCCACTTTGTCTGTTCTTTTCATCTTTCAAAATGATGAATTGTATGAGCCTTAAAGAAAACTTTCATTCAGATACTTGGTAAGGACAGCGAGGAAGACTGTATTCTCATGGACAGGAGTAGTGCAGTGGTACTTTGCAGCAAGTGGAAGATATTTTGCTCAACTTTGAATAAATAAAGGAGAAGTGAGATTTAAAGCTGAGGTATATGGCAATGGTCAGAGGATAAAAAAGACGAAGAAGAAATTTCAATCCTAAGGGTAATTTTTGCTAGACCAACTCAATAGTGTCCGGACAGAGATAAGCCAGGTTGAGTCAGGGCTGGGAAGTGTGATCAGATATCAAGGGAGGGGACACTTATTTAAGTGACTCAGTAGGGTTCTTGCTAGAATTTGAAAAAACAGAATAAGAAACAGCATAAATACTGTAGAGAATATAAACAACAGCAACCATGTGCTGAGTACCTTGTATCAGGCTGTGTTAGGTCTTTAAGAACAGCTCACACTTATCGCAACTCCAAACAGCATGTACCATGGTCAGCACCAGTAATGCTGGTAGCTTTACAAACAAGGACATTTGGGGTTCAGAGTGGCATAAAACTTCGTCAAAAGGCTGATGACACATGAAGCAGCATCGATGACCACCATTGTATTTTGTGTAAGTGTGACTGTGTGGATAGCTCTAAGCTCACTTTCTGTGTTTAGCAAATATTCATAGTGAATGGATTAATTAATTAATCCTGGGGAGAATAGCAAGCCTCAATCATTTTTCAACCTCCCACATAATTCCTTCAAATTTTCTATTTAAAAAAAAATTTTTTTTTGATTTTTTTTAAATGTGTGTGGAGGTCAGGAGAGGTAATTGAATCTCTTGGATCTGGAGTTATAGAGAGTGACAGCTGTGAGCTGCTTGGTAGTGCTGGGAATAGAACTCTGGTCCTCTGCAGATCAGCAAACATTCTTAAAAATGGAGCCATCTCTTGAACCCCAGGACTTCAATTTTGAGGGTGCTTATCACCTGCCTTCTGATTTGGATAAATCTGGAGTCCATGTATCATGCTCATGTTCAGAACTTACTGTGAAACCCACTGGAAGCAGCTTCTTCAATAACCGTGGGAATGCTGTGGGAGAATTAGCTCTCTCTCCTCCCCCAACCCCTGTCACTCTCTCTGTCTCTCTCTGTCTCTCTGTCTCTCTCTCTCTCTCTCTCTCTGGTATTTGCATGTAGGTTCACATGTGACTGTAGGTGTGTTGCACACGTATACACATGTGGAGACCAAGGGTTGACGTGGTTTCTTCCTTTATCACCCTCATCGTTATCCATCAGAAGCACCCTCATCCTTCAGAGGCAGAGGCTCCCGCTGAAGCTGAAGCTCACCAGTTTGTATGGACAGGGTGGCCAGCAAGCCCCAGGGATATACTTGTCTCTGCAAGCACATATACATGCACGTTTAAAAAACTGAGTATATGTACCGTGTATGCAAATAAACCTGTCACTTAGAAAACCCTTTATGGTCATCTGTGCATGTTTAGTTACCTTCCACCAGGTATTCCCCTTATCATTCATGAACATTTCCAATCGTCTGCAAGGTACCAGTTTAGGATATGAGATCTGATGCGCCAGCATACAGGCCACATAGAACAGATAATATCTTTCAACAGGAAATCTTTTAAGTGTTCCCCCACCCCTGCCCCAAGCACTTTCTCCTAAAATTCATCATTTCTTTCAAATTTGATATTGATGATTAATACTTATGTAAATGCATTTTCCTAGATCAAATACACTACATTTTCAGCTAAGACCCATTTGCAGACAATTTTGAACTTTCTTATGGGAGAAATACAAATAATTTAAGTCCATGGTCTTCACACAAATAAAAATAATTGAAGTTCATGGTTTAGGGAGAGAAGGGAAGTCCTCAGTAGAAGACATGGATGGGTGATTTCTCTGGTTACTGATAATTTTTCCAATATTTGTTAAAGAATCCAAGAGTCACATAATAGATGTTAAGTAAAATGTCCCTGTACTCAAAACAATGAATACTTTGATCTTTGTTTATGTTAGTTAATGAAACCACACAGGAAAGTACATAAAAGCTGATAGAAAATGAATGAGTAATTTACAAACATTTATATTTCAGTGTTAGGAAACACGGTGAGGTTAGGAAAACAGTGAACACAATGATTCATTACACATCGACTAGTTCAGGCAATGACAGTCTCACAGATTACAGGTTAACATGATTAAACAGCACATATAACATACATGTACGACAGACATTGCTTTAGGTATTGACATACCATCGGTTATACACATAAGAAATATTGCCGGTTACAGTTTGGGCTATGAGATAATTTTTTGATAAGACATTTCAAATTACAATATTATCTCAGGCAGCATGCAGGAAAAGTCACTGATTTTATCTTTGTTAGGATATACTTTGCACCAAGCTTCCAATTTTTTTGGTAGTTGTATCAAGAATAGAGAAACCACAGAAATGATAGTATGGTTGAAATCAGCAGTTGTATTTACTGGCTGAGAGAATTTCTGGTAAAAATAAAATTCTCTGAATTCATTAACAAAATGCACAGTGATCATAAACTTAAAAATTATTTTTTTTCACAATTAATTCTTGTTTATTGGTGGTACATCAGCTGCAGGGAATCTGAATTCTGAGAGCTGGATTTTACATAACAGCAGAAACTTATTCTTCTGTGAGCTCACATGATCACAATAGACATGTTTACCATTTGAAGTCACATATTATAACAAGGTGCTCTACAAAGATTGTAAATATTTGGTGTTTCCATCTTAACAAATATGCTGTGGTTATCTCACAGAGAGATAGACTGACAGGCAGTGTAAATCACATGAACCTTAAGATTTTTAAAAATACATTTTGTACAATAGGTTTCTTATTTCTTCACTAGCATTTCATTTTGATTTTTTTTTTTTTTTTGTCTTTATACTTAAGAGTCCTTAGAGAAACTAAAGAGCTTCTGGCTCATGCCAAGAAAGTCAATAGGACTGTTATTTCCCACAGGAATATGGCTGAGTGTACATTGAATCACAGTCAATAACGCAACATCTAATATAACAGATTATTTAAAAAAATTCAAATCAAGTCTAATTATTTTAAAAGACAGCAGTTTGAACAAAACTGTAGTAATCAAAAGTTTATTTACAAAACAGTTAAATATATAGTTTAATGGCTAGTTCTTGCTCACTGCACAGATGAAATTGGCATACACAGCCTGTTAACTTTCTGTGCAACATTGGTAGACCTTTGAGTCCACACTTATGTGGCAGATGGGCGAGAAAATTAGACAGTAATCAACGTTCGTGAACAGAAATGTTCAATGCTTTTTCTCTATGAGATTGGAGCTGTTATTAATGTTGGTGTGTTTAAGGTCTCCCAATGCAACTTAGCATGATGCAAGAATTTGAGTGAAAGACTATGCTACTGAGCTTTCAAATTCAAGTCTAGCTTTCTTTTTCTAACACTTCTGTGTATTACATCAGCTTAAAAGATTTCCCTTGATCATTAGAAACACAAAAAGGTTCATTTTCAAAGGATAGATGATGAAGTGAGCATTTCTTACAATCACATTCATAGTATAAGAAGGTAATCTACATTTTACAGATCATTAAACACATTTCTTTGGCAGAAGACCATAAATAACTTCCTCTACTTCTAACATTTCAATGAGGCTACTTCCTTTCCCGGTCACATGAGGTGTATGATCACTATTGCAGGATAACAGTAGACCACCACAGATAGAAAAAATATTTAAGGAGCACAGATCGACAGTTCAATTCAAATAGTATTGATACACTGGTGCTGGAGAGGGTGTCTTACACAGCAGTTCCAACAGCACTTCTGGTGACTGTAACTCTAGTACCGTTAGCAATCTTGGCCATGCTGACTTTTGCTTCCTGCAAAACTCAGAAACACTGGAAATTTTCTGATTGTTAAACATTTTTTTTTTCTCCACTGAATCACGAACATAGTCCGTGTACATGTTTGCATGTGTTTCACACTGAAAATAGCCATAGATTATATTGGTTGGCCTGAGAGATTCGAAACTGAAAGATTCAGTTAATCTTCCATGTATATCACTACCTAACGACCACTCAAGGCATTCCAAGTATGATGAAGTTATTGAACATGCAGTCTTAGACACAAGCAGTCTCCAGGCTGAGCTGGAGGAATGTGAGGATTGCTTTTATCACCTGTCCTACCATCATGTCCAGTTTTGTCTGTCCTTCCCACCTCATTGTATTTGAAGCTTCCTTTGAGAGATCCCTTACACTCTGAGCACAGCTTCTGTACCCACTGTTCTTTACTCTTTAGCCCTGCAAAGCAAGGGATTGGGGATGAGGGTGTTGTGCTCATTTCTTTTGTAGAGAAGCTTTTAGGCATAAAGATGTGATGGCCTTTTCCATGGGGATCGCCCATTGTAATGTTTCAGGATGAATTCAGTTTACCCTTAAGTCACCCACACTGGGTTAGTAGGGAGCCACCAGGAGCCACCAGGAGCCACCAGAAGCCACCAGGAGCCACCGGAAGCCACCGGAAGCATGTAACAATTGTGGATTAGTTTCTAGCTGGAAGTGTTTCTTGTCTTGTCTGCCTCATGGAATAAGCTGTGTTTTGTGCATATATACAACAGCTATCTTTTTTATTTTTTCCTGGCTCTTGTCTAGAAAGCCATGAATGTCTTCCTTGGTGTGAGCATTGTACACATACAAAATTCCCAAAGGAACCCCAGGAAGTCCCGTTAGAATAACAGTTGTGTCAACGATGGTGACTATGGCTTTTGGGAAAGTGTTGTATCACTAACCTGTTTCTATCACTACAGATTACTGACAGGAAAATTTGCTTATTTATGGTTTTAAAACCATCATCTGTCACCTTCTCGTGTCCAGGGCTTTTTGTTATGCTACATAGTAAGTAAGGGTCTTTCATTATGGACCTGTTTATCTGCTCTTTGCAATTCAAATCTAGGCTTATTTCAAGGCTTCAGGACTGGAGCAAATAGCACAGTGCATGGACTGTGGCCCGAGGAGAGATGGACAGCAAGTTCACCTTGGCAGTTTCCACCGTGGATGCTTCCAAGGAGACATTTCAAAGGTCAGAGAGGATATCAAGGCTTGGAATCTTAGTGATGGATATGAGTGGATTGCATGGAACCTGACATAGGCCTTTCTGCTGCAAATATTATGTCCCATCACTGCAATGGCCTGATATGCTGATGTGATGTCTCAGAAGGGCTCTGATTTTGAATGAAAGAATATGTATGTGGAGGTGATGAGGAGTGAGATGAATGGGCTGTGCTTGAGCTGGAGCCGCAAGTGCTCAGGTGTGTTTGCCAGGAGAAGGATAAGAGGGAAGGCATCGATGGGAAGGCACCCCCAGCTGGAACAAATGGACAATCAGCGCCCAAGCTTTGACCATCACCAACAGAAGCATACAAATTCTTGAACTGCTTTTCATGGTTGAAATGAAGGACAAACACAGGTCGATATTTTAAGTGTTTCAGAATGTCAGGTTAGCATTCAGAGGATAGACAGACACATGGTCATACATCCTCAGATAACTCCCTATCTCAACCTGTCTTCTAAGGTGTTCTTATCCAATAAGCGACCTGAATATTCAGTACTCTGGCTTTGCCCCAATGCCAGCAAGAAGGTTTGATCCTAGGAGACCTAGAGTGACCACTATGCCACTTGCTGTTTCCAATATTGATAAGCCCCATGGTTTACTTTGAACCAGCTTCCCAAACTCTGACCAGCAGTCACCGTCTCTCTGTACACACTCACTCCTCCAGAAGACACTCATTCAGCAGGACTTAGGACTGTTACAGAATTGTTTGCCATTAAGGATAACAGCCAGAGCTAATTATTCAACAGTGAGAAAGGTTTCCTGGATTGTTTTCTGGACCCTGGGATGGTCAGGTAAAGTACATGAACAGTTATATTTTAAAAGATCTAGAAAGACTCAAGGAAGAGAAGCTTCTTGAAGTCCCATTAAAACAAAACAACACAACACAGCAGCAACAACAAACCAGTTGTGAGGTTAGTTTTCCTTTAAATGGAATTCTAAATCTGAATTATGAACTTCTAAACCCACATGTCTGAGTCTATGGTACTGACAGACAGGCTGCCATTTAATCCTATAAGCTTCATTCTGAAGAGAGGGAGAGTTAAATATGGGGTGACACTGATCATTCTAAGAAGCCATGCAAAGCGCTGACTGAATCAATGGTTTTGAATTGCAGCATGAATTAAAACAACCCAAAGAGCTTGTTAAAACCCACAGTGAGGAGCCTACTCTTGGCATCTCTGATTTATAGAGGGCTGGGGGGGTCTCGGGGGAGAGCAGATAATTTGCATATCTCACAGCTTTCCTACTCATTACTGATGCTGCTTGGCCACACTAAAGAATCACTGAAGTTGCTTATTCTAAAACAACACTATATATAGTTACCCATGTCACCCTAATTGCATTCCTCCAGCAAAGCTTTTCCACGTGGGATGGGAAGATCAATATTGAATTTTCTCCTCAGAAACTCATCAAGTAGGAAGGACTAGATTCTATTGGTATAAGTTTAATTATAGACGGTTCCTAGGTTTAGAAAGTTTAGGACATGTCAGCATATATAATAAACATGTCCATATAATATAATTCTAAACCATGTTTTATGTGTGGCCTTCCTATATACTTTTCTATGTTATTAAGCCTGACACCCTGAAAGTCTGTTTCTAGAAGACTTTACACTCTTTCTTCATAGAACATTATTTTAGTAATAGCATTGCAATTCTCTCCTGCCAGCCACTTCTGTGACAGTCACCTTATCACCTCGGGGTAATTAACACTGTGACTCAATTTTTTCACAGTTTCTTGGCTGAGCACAAACAAATTAGTTGTTGGTCTTTTCTTAGTACAATCTTGCATGAAAGTTTTCTAGTAAAATCTTACGTGAAAGTTTTCTAATCCCAAGGGCGTCTGAAAAAGGCTGAAGAGAGGGGAGGTTTCCAGGGACTTTCTGGGGTATTCACATGGGTAAGAGTTAAGGTGGACAAGCTGCGAGCACACATCATTAGAGATTGTAATTTGCTTGGCTGGAAGAGGCGGGTCAGCTTAAGAAATAGGGCTGTGGCAGGGAGTTGAGGAGGAATGACATGAACTTATGTGGATGAGCTGTTGTTGCCTGCATGGGAGGAAGGCTGAGCTTGCTCAGGAAAACCAACAAGTTCTCAAGTCTTCAAGCAAAGACCTGCCTTTGATTGACAGCACAACTAAGAGTGCTTCAGGAAGTCATCAGCAGAAAATGCTTACGAGGCAGATTTGTTTTTAAAGAAGACAAAACCCATTTTTGGTTCCAATTTAGTATTTCCTAATGAAATCTGAACTAGGGATCAGATCAGACACAAAGGAATCATTGCAGTGTAAAAATGGGATGCATTTACTGCAGCTCCACAGCCAGCTCTAGATGGAAACAAATCATAAGAAAAGGAAAAAAAAATTTATCCCCGAGAATCAACCATAGAATTGTTATAGCATAAGAAAAATATGATCTGTTTAAATTATTTCTCTCACAAAGCCGCTTTATCTGTTGCGAAATGTCAACGATGTTTGCTTACCCTTTCCCCCCCCTCACAAATTTGGCTCTGTGACTCAGGACTAATAGAGCTCGATGTGTTCTTCCCACTATGTTGAAATAGTTTTGTCATTTCTTAAGACATTCCAATTGGGATTCCTTCAAGAGAAAGCTTACATTCATGCCACAGAAATATTCTTTGTTTACACAAGCGGAGCTCCATTTGTTTTTTGTTTATTTATTTGTTTCTGTTTTTTTGTTTGCCTGGTTTTTATCTTCCTTTCCTTGTGAAAAAGTGTGCTTATTCTGTGTTTTATGTGCAATTTCAGATGAGTAATGAATCATTTTGGCTGAGGCCATTCTGGAAATTGCTCCAGGTATGATTTAAGAAGTATTTTTGTGACATCTTTTGGGATAGTCATTTCTCTATAACAAAGACAATTAAAAGACAATTGAATCTGTAGCTAATGGCTTCCTGCTTCCGTCCTCCTTTACAATACCTGTACCTTTAAATAAACTGAGTAGGGGCGCTGGCCACTGTATAGCTTGTTTATAATTCATATAGTTGAATAGAAACCTGTACTGACAATCTCTTTCTCCTATCTGATGGTAAGCTTAAGAAATGAGAAAAAAAAATGAATTTGAAAGGTCATCCTTGGAAGAAGAATGGTTGTGGTCTTAACAAAGTCACTGAGTTGAAATCCTTTCTACTCTTGAATGTTTTTCATATGGTGGAAATTTTCTACTCTCTCTCTTCAGGGAAAAGAGTCCCACCCTCAGCAGTGTACAAGTAATTACTTTAAAATAAATTTTTAGTTCCTCCCAGATGCATGTGGCTTGGTTGGTTTGACATTTGTTCTGATAATGAAATATGATGAGGAACAACTGCTTGGCCACATACAGCTTCTTCAGCTCATGCCTACAAGCAGAAGGAGATAAGAAGCCCCATCATGGGGGCTCTATGTGTTTCAGAAAAAAAATGACATGAAGGTATGTATCATCTCTCATATAGCAATGAGAATATTCAAATCCAGAGCAGTCTGAAGATCCATGACCTTCTGAAGCAAAAAGATCTACCTTCCCAAAAGAGAAAGCCTTTTAGTCTCCTCTCTCATGACAACGAGACATTCAAATGGAGACAGCACTGTGTGCTCAGAGAGAAGCTGTGGTCCCTTTCTCTGGGTGCTGTCAGTTGATGAGAGCTCTGAAGTTTTAGCTCAGAGAACAGCCAGATGCCTCCAAGTCAAGAACATTCAGTGTTAGTAGTTAGTGGCAGTTACTTAGTAGTTAGTAATAGTTAGTAGTGGTAGTCAGTAGACAGATCTTCAACAATGGTGAGGTAAATGATGTCAATTCCACAGCGTGAAATGTTAGCTAACAAACCAGGTATCTGCCTCACATAGAGACTGGCTCATAGAAGACTGTGATGTGCTAGTTGAGCCTGAATCCATTCGTCTTGATGGTGAAATACAGAAGGTGAAGTTAAGACAACCATTCTTAAAGGGAAGTTCTTTGATCGGTTTCAGAATGACCTCATTAAAGGGTCTCACATTAATAAAGTATCCTTAGACCAAAATGAAAGGCTAATTTAATTAGAAGGCTGTAATTGGAATCTTATTAAATCCAGGGCCAGTGTTAAGTTTTTTAAGTCATCATTATTTTATGATATTTAACAGAACATTTTAGCAAAATAAATGCTTAATGTTTATGAAATTCTGATTTTGAAACTTTTCGACTGGCTTGACTGAATTCTTCTTATTTTTTTAAAGTCTGAACAGAATAGAAAATCAGTGAGTGATCCTGGATGGAGGCCAGTAGTTAGTAGCAGTTACTTAGTAATTAGTAGTAGTTAGTAGTTGTGGTAGTAGTCAGTAGAAAGAACTTCAATAATGATGAGGTAATTTTATGCCTCTTTGGCTTATTTCTGATCCTTTGTCAAACCTGTGATGTTGGTTTGGGGAAGCTCTGAACACCGATGAGTGAATCCTGAGTAGTAATAAAGCAATTTTATTTTCATTTTACTAATGATGCAAACACTGGAGTGTCAAAGTTCCTATAAGATGCTGATGGCAGCAGGAACCCTGTTCTCAGAGCTTGGGACAGAAACTTCAAAGACAAACGTTTCTAAGAATCCAATGATAGCAATTATAAATGAATTCCAAAGGCTTTGCACCTGTTCAACTACATCCCTTGCTCTGAGAGCACACCACGGAGAAGTGTCCTGGGCAACTGGCTGGCCAGGCTAGTTTGCTTGTTAGTAGGATTTTGGAGAAGAAATACCAGAGACAAGCCAATCAACACATATGAAAGATGGCGACTGGCTCTTTTGGGAATGTCTGACCTTAACCAGAACTTAACCAGAAAGATCCACAGGCTGAGTGTTGGGTGATGAGATATCAGCCGACAGACTGGGTGAGGGCACCCTCCCCCCTTTTCTCCCAACATGCCAAAATACATTTCTAGAAAATGTTAACTGGTACATGGTTGCTTGCCTGCGTGGTATCATCTCTCAAGGGAAAATACAAAAATCTCATTCTATTAACTTCCAGAAGTTGACCTTGACCAGATTATTCCCCCCACCTCCCAAGAACTGTTTTCAGTGCTCACAATCAAAGGCAGCAGAAGGAATCAAATTAACCCTAACAACTTCCTGTCTAAAACAATTGTTAAACAAACAAAAGGAATAGAAATAAATTTCTTTCTTTAAGATATTTGCTTCTATTTTGGGAAGGATACCTGTTTTCCAAACAATTCTCAAACAACTGTGTACATTTACCTGAAGAATAAGACTCCTTCTTTGTACTTTGTTTCATTTATGAAACAAAATTAACTTGACATGAATTTTTGGGCAATATGCAGAATACAATTTGGGTTATTCAACATGTAAAATGTATTTTTGTTTTTAATATACATATCCCTATCGTATGGGAGAAATAAGGTAAACAAGAGTGTTGAAATAATGAAACAATTCCAAGAAAAACAATCTTGCAACTTTTTAAAAGTTGTTATTACACTGCTTAAAATGCAAACCTTTGATAGAAAAAAAAAGACTAAAAACAATATTCACATTGCTATATTGTCTAAGACTTGTTCATCTAAAACCACTTAGTCACTGGTAGATCTGTCTGCTCCATGTGGTTATGGGGCTAGACTCAAGTCCAGTACCCCCTCCTATGTATTGATTCAAATTATAATTAGTCCTAAAATATTAGTAACAAGATAAAAATGGAGTCATCCTTTGAAGTGGAAAAGTATTAAGTTACCAAGTTGAGTAATTTAAAATTGTACTTTTAAAAGTGGAAGGAAATTATAAAAAAATATTTTATGAGACGTCTGTACAGACCTAATGTATTCTTTAAAAAATTCAATGGCGTGGAAAGTATGCCAAAACACATTTATTTTTTTGGTTGCCCAAGCCAAAACTATACATGCCCAGCTTTGATTTTCATGTCAAACCTGAGAATGAAATTAAATTATACAGTTGTCTCAGGAAAATGGGAATCTTTCCTAAAGGTAATGACTTTCAAATATCATAAACAAGGGCAATACATGATGAAATCTTACTTAACATATTTTTTGTGCCAAACTATTTCATTTAAGAATATAATCTTGTCAACAGTGTAGATAATTCTCATCCACATCATTATCATAACCATACAACTTTCTTCTCTGTGCATTATTGCAATGCAGTATAAAGAGCTCCCAAGATTTTTCTTTGGGATATTTTTCAAGTATAATATATGCTAAAATGGATTTAGAAATGTAGAGATTCACAAAGAGTATAATTTTTCACAAAGGCAACTATTAAGATGGTATGATTTTTATCATGGATATTTATACCATCTAGTTTATTTCTTAGGTAAAATATTTTGTGAAGCAGTTACATATTTGGTTTTATTTAATACTTTTAATAATAAGAGTAATCCTCCCACTTGGAAGAAAAGTCAGGATTATGTTCTTGACAATAGAGGCTGGAGCATTACAAACCAAGAATCACTTTTAGAAAAGATCTCCTTTGAGCTCCTCTATTATGTGTCTTCAAGGGAGTCTAAGAAAAAGTTCTGTAAATTATAAGTTCACTGGAGTGCCAGTAGAGAGGGCTATGCAACCATCAACCATCCTAATAAACTAGTTTTTGCTTCCTCCAATATAGTTTTATATTTGGCTGAGCATACCTGAAATTATGTACCACATTGACTATTAGGGTCTGGCTTTGTGAATTAACTATTAAAACTGATCCAGCAACTCTTAAGTTTGCTAATTTCTTTCTTGGTTTATTTGGTCACTAATGTGACTTTTCCTACCCATTCCATATCTGAAACTCAGTATCCAGTGAGCACTTGACCTACTTATGTTTCTAGAGTCATATGCATTATTCTGTTTTACATACGACAGCTTTAGAGATACTGTCATGGAGCTTGGGGACATATATATTGTTGTTCTTTTCCACTCTGTACCTACATATGTTGTTAGAATAGGCTGGGGAATGGATACAGGAGCAAGATAAATATGACCTCGAGAGAGATAAAAATCAATAAAGTAGCACAGAACTCTAGGGTAGTATATACCTAAGGCATTTGTAGAGATGACATTATTCTAAAGTCTGTCCCTATTTGTAGAGATAACACAAAGGTCTCTAATGTCTGTGAAATGTCAACATATTTGATTTTTCTATGACTAGTTTGCTTCTAGAAGAAAAATTCCCAAGAAATTCCTTATAGAGCGAGCCTTCTCCTATTGCTGTAATACCAAGCACATCACAAAGTCTGCTGGATGGACCAAGGGTAGGTAGCCAATGAAAGAATGACAAGGTTGGCCACAGGGAAAGGAAAGGTCACACTAAGAAGTGATGGTCTTTCCTCAGAGTGAGTATATCAAAAATAATGATTTACAAGCCCATCTCCTTAAATGCCCCTTGAGGAAATGGAATCAGAGAACCTTTGATGAAACTGAAAATCCAGAGGTTCTCTGAGTGCATCTCTTTGGATATCTGGCAGGCTGTGAACAGCAAGCTGGATACTTACCATTTCCTGAGGCCTGGAAAGTGAAAGCACATTTTGTCTCTCTTGGGAGTTCTACCCCTCAGTGCTTTGCCCTTCTGCAGGAAGGACATGCTCTGCTTTGGGAGATGGTTAAATATTAAAAATGAAACACCTAACTATTTCAACTTGTGTTTCTTTCCCAGGGTATCCCTGGAGATAGAGTACCATCAGCATTATTCAACCCAAACATTTGAAATATGTTAGAATGTGTGACAATAATAGTTACATCAATAATAATGTTTGAAAAGAACAGCAAAATCCCTAATCAGTTATAAAACAAAATCTGTAGGGAGGCATGAGCACACATTCCAAGTCTATCCAAAAGAACACAGATCCCCAGTATGATAAATGTGATTTTGCAGGTCTCTTCTCTGTGTCATGCCACTAATTTCCCAACCAATAGTCACATGCTTAGAATGCCTTGGCCAACAGACATGATTATTGTAAGGACTGCTGGATTCTACTTAGAATGGATTTTATATTGTCAGTGGTGAAATGGCCCAATGTTCCTAAAGTCATGGAAGTACAACTAGGGCTTGCTGTGGTTAGAGTTGCCAAACATCAGAAAAGGAAAATCAAAATTGAGAGAGATTCCACATTTTCAACTCAGAAAATGAAGCTGATCTGCTTTAGAAAAGAGAAGCTTCATCATCTCCCAGAGAAAATTCTCTCATTTTTTTCTACAAAGCTCTCAGATGTAAGAGCAAACTAGACTCTCTCACTTAATTAATTAATTAATTAATTAATTAATTTTTTTGGATTAAAACCAGGAATGTGAGAGCATAGAGTTTCTAGTGGAGGATGCCTGGTTACAAATGACAGTGGAAACAACAAGTTTCGATTTGCTTTGAGATCACTTCCTGGGAAGGGGGTGCTCATCAGTTGCAAGCCACCTATCCATCTCTGCAGGCTTGTTCCGAAAAGTATAATTGTCTGTTAATCTTATATTTGAAAAACAATGACAGCCAAAATTTCATAAACTATATACTATAGAAAGCAAGGTTCTCTGAAATCTTCATGGTTGGAAGGATCGAATCAGAATCCGTCAACAAACTAATGTTTGCTCCTAAGCACTTGAGAGTCAATCAGTCAAGAATTTTGCTGAGGTCTATTAAGTGGTCAACGATCCTCACTATAATACTCAGTTTGGTCTTTATTCAAGAAGCAAACTCAGCCTGCCAATTTGATATGAAGTTAAAGATCAATATACAGGAGACATGTCAATTCTTTGATTCAAGAAGAGTTGTCCCTCATTTTTTTTTTTTCACCCTGGAGAGTGTGCCAGCATGCCACCATGATGCTGTGATGAAACTTTAAGATGCTCAGATGAACAAAGAGTGATTTGTATGTACCCAGTGTCTAGATTCTACCAGAGCAAGAGAACATTTGTCCCCACAATTCTTATTCTATGTCTGGTGTCACCTCTTTCTGTGTACTTTTGATTGCATGAGATATGAAAATCAGTGACTTATACAGTTCACAGAATCAGAAATTATCAACATAAAGAAGTTGTTCTAGGAATAAGAAGAAATACAATATACGAGAGAGACTAAGTAAACAATTTGCTTGTCCCTTGGGAAGTAACTATACTTCCAAAAACCAGTGCAATGGGTGGCATGATTGACTCCAATGCACTGTGTGACGAAAGTTGGTCAGCATGTAATAGCTTGTGAGTTCATGTACTTGGGTCCAGAAAGCAAGAAGATAGAGTTGAATTAAAAGGTGGAAAAGTGGTGAAAAGAAGGCACACCCGATGCTTATCACAGCATCACACAACAGACAAACATTCCGACTCCACATGCTGCTCGTGGGGCCATTTAAGCACAGCGTGAGTGAAGGGCTGAGATTTGTGATTTGTCTGGATTTGGATTGTGGCTGTCTCCTATCCCATGGATAATGATACCGATTGCACACAGATACCTTTTTGGTCTTTA
The DNA here is from genome assembly GCA_902729485.2 of Mus minutoides. NCBI lineage: Eukaryota > Metazoa > Chordata > Mammalia > Rodentia > Muridae > Mus > Mus minutoides. The sequence goes on from LR751742.1 coordinate 120,663, forward strand.
TTTCTTCAGAGCATGAAAACAAACAACTGAAAATGACGTAGGTGACAGTGAGGGGAGGGGACATTCCACAGTACAGAACATGCTGTGCCACTGGTGATGAAATCACAAACAGTTAGAAACTTTATTGTTTTTTTTTTTTCCTGTGTCAATAATGTGTACCAATTGTCGGGAACAGCACCGAGTGTGCCTGTCCCCCTAAAGCTGTGCACAATACACACAAAATAAAAATAATCAAACAAATAAAATGAAATCATTTACACATAATAATTAAGAACCCTGAAGACCCAGAATCAGATTTTTCCCTACAGCATGAAGACTGAAAAAGGCAAACAAACCAAAAAGCTGGAACTTGAAACTGACCAACAGCAAGACGTTCTTGGGAAGTTCTCTGTGAAAACTCACTACAGAATTATTGACAATCCAAAGATGGCTTAAAAACAAAACAAAACAAAACAGAACTAAACAAAAACCAGTGCGAAATCTTTCTAAGGTTTTTAACCACATAGATCCATTGACTAGATTTACTGGGTTTGTCTAGGCTAGTTCTCCACTTTTAAAATCTAAAATTAAGATTTAAAAAAAAAAATCAAAACAGGATGGCTTAGAGGGCTCCGCTGAGGAGTCCCCACTGTCACCACTGTTGGTGGCCTGTAGAGTGTTGTGATGGAAAGATACCATCGCTGCAGAGACTAAACACCGGCTAATTAGGTCTTCTCAGTGATATTGGTCACCACCATAGTGCCCTGCTTGGCCTACATTAGGAAGATAAAAATACCTGCGAGTTGGCCAAGGCTATAAAGAGTACTTTTCCAGAGCTAAAAATTACATTCTTTTAGGAAAAACAAAACATGAGCATTTGGTCAACTGCCTTTGTTGTGCAATTTGAATGTGCCTATGTTTAAAGTCATAATTCTTTTTCTCTTCCAAGATAAAAACTGTCTCAGTGTCAACCTTTACTCTCTGAGTAGGAATCCCACTCGCTACATACCCCATGGGAGCAGGAGTTTGGGCTGTCTTGGTCACTGTTCTGCTCCCAGGTTGTAGTATCACCTGGCCTACTGAATGGGCGACAAGTCTCTATTCACTCAGTCGCTAAAGGTTGGTTAAACAATGAAAGGTTATGATCACTGAGTGGAAGGAGGGAAGGAAGTTCTCAGCTACATTTATTTCTTAAGTATCTGGAGTCAATACAGAGGGCCAGAAAGACTCAGAGAAGCATCTGAGAGATGGGCCAAGCCATCCCATTTCCCATCAGTAGAATCACAGCCTTTGGAATGTTGGGTTTATCTCTGCTCTTTGGTATATTTGAATGGAAAGAGTTGTTCCTTGCAAAGGTTACTCCCAGTCTCTTTGAGTAACTTCCCCTTAGTCATACCCAGTGGACCTCTAAAGTCCTACTGGTCACTCAGACTTCCACTCAGGAGTTGCTAAGAAATTCAGGGAGTCTGGACTGAGAGGTGAACAAAACAGGGCTCAAAACAGCCTTCTCCATTAAAAAAAAAACCACTAGCACTATCTATCATCTGTGCCAGACAGAGCAGATGTGCAATAAATATGAGCAGATGTGTAATAAATATGTGGGGGGAGGGGTGGCATGGAAACAGCGGCTGTAAAAATCCAGGCACATCCAAAGTATCCACTTGTCTCCCCAGCCTTTCCTCTCAGTCTACCTGAATTAATGGGTGATTCTTAGAGACCTCTGATGTAGACATGGCTATTATTCATAGACATCTTTGTAGTTTGCCTGCTATCCTCTCAAGTTTAATCTCTTTTCACGAGACAGTTATTGCTTCTTAGTAATGAGCATGCAAGATTCACAAACAATAAAGCCATTTTCTTCTTTTATCCCTATTAATATCCAAACTGAATCACAACTCAAAAAAGGAACAACTCAGGTGAAAAGAAAACTCGCATGTCTTCAATGTCCAGTCAACATTGCTGAATGGGAGGACAGTTATTTGCTATACTCTACTATATACAGATACGCTTTGTTTTATTTGTTTTTTCGTCCATGCACTGTGTAATGGGGATCATGACAACAGTCCCAAACAGGCACATGAAGGAGGGGTTAATGTTCAGTCATGACTGGAACAGGATTGTGCAAGCCATGGATGCCACTGAAAATAAAACTGATGGAAAAATCCCAGGCAAGAGCAACATGGGACCTGGACACACGTGATGACTGAAATGATAGGGCTTTGGGGGTGGGGTTAATTTTCCTGCTTGCAGGGGATGGGTGGAAGGCAGGAGGAGGTCTGGGATGGAAAACCCCGGGAACAGGCTGGGCTGGAAGGAGTAAGGGTCTTGCTAATCACAGTTCCGAGCTAGGGATAAGGGATGAAGAGCTGTACGTGTTCCTGGGAATCTAGGCACATTATCCCTGTACCTGTTGAACAAGAGTGCCAGACACCATATCCTTAGACTACATCTAGAACCATTGCTTTTCCTGGCTCCTTTTCCGCTCCCATGCTTCTTCCTGGAGGCAGTTCACCACTGTTCACATTCCGGAGATAAGCATAAAATTTGGTAATATGGTGATGGTGTGTGTTTTTCTTCTTCCAGGCCCAGATCCTTCCTTAATCCAAGTAATGTTTAAAGTGTTTGGAGGAGGTGAGGAGCAAATCTTAATGATTTTTAATATTCATCCAAAACTCACTCACCTTTGGGTGGATCACCACTTTCTATAAGGAGAAGATCTTGGCCCTCCAAACAAAACAAAGCCAAACCAAAACCAAAACCGAAAGCCAAACATCAGCCACCAATGTCCCTCTCCCTCCCCCACCACTGGAAACAAAACAAAACAAAACAAAATAAAACAAGAAAACAAATAGAAGCCTTAACCATTTATGAACTTCGAGAGAGCATAGCTCTTCTAGGACGAGCTGCAAGATGACCCTGCCTCCATGCCTTGTTCAACTTGATGATGCCCGGGAATGGGAGATGATGGTTTTTGACTTCCGGCCTAGTACGGATGTTCTTGAAGCTGGATTCCATCAGCAGGTTAAGTGAACATGACAAATGTCAGTTTCCTCTGTTCATTATACATAATTTTATGTATATATATATATATGTATACATATATATATAAATTTACTATATCTGATTGTTCCTTTAGAAGCCTTTTATGTGGCAGTAGGCTTCCAGGGAGGAGAAGAAAATGTACAAGAGCCACAGGAGCACAAACAGGGAAGATGTGAGGAGCTTGGCAGTCCGGGGCCCTCCCAGCTCACCTCCTATTTCTGGTCTCCGCCGATACAGCAGCACCCCCACGTTGATGAAAGCAAAAATAGTGAAGAGAGTGACAGAGAAAGCTAGCGTGCCGGGGGACACTTTGAACTGTTCCCCGTTGGCCGCATGGTAGATGGCAGCAATGGACCAGGCCACACCGATTCCCAGGAAGACATTCACAGCATTGCTTCCAGTGACGTTGCCTATAGATGCATCTGCATACTGGTCCTGGGTAGCTGCTACTTTGCTGGCAAATGTGTCTGCAGAGAGAGAAGAAACAGGCCATGACACTGAGTTAACCTTTTAAAATAGAGTTATGGGGTACAAGGAGCTTCTACTGTGTACACTAGACTCAAGCCTGCAGTAGATTTCTCTGTCTCTTTTGAGTCAGTCTTATGGTAGAAGGAACAGAACACAGATCTCTAGAGCTCAGGACTTAGTGCTATCTGCATCACTGACAGAGAACGTCATGTAAGCTAAGTTTTTTATCCACAGATACCATAGCTTTTTGTCTACTGGGCTTGCATGGCAGGTTTCCCTTTTCAGGACTATTTACAGCCCAAGTTATATCTATATCCAGTGGGGACTTTCAAAAGACTGACTATTACAAGACTCCATTCAGCTGTTCTTGGTCATAATCCCTGGGGCCCAATAATCTGTTTTCACAGAATCCCAAAAGATTTCCAGGTCACTATGTGTTGAAAATGGTTGCAGGAGGGTATTTGTGAAGAGCTGTATCAGCAGCTATGGCTTACAGATGACAGAGCTAAGATGTCAGGAGGGCGTTCTAAAGATCAGGAAGCAAGTCAATACTGCAGCTGAACAGAATTAGAATGTAATCATAGCTGACATTTGCCTGGAGTCACAGTTCTCCATTGAATGGAGGTGGTTGACACCTCCTCAGATCCAGTGTTTAGAAGAGAGAATATAGAAAAGACTGCTTACCCTCTTTGGTAGGGTAGGTAGCTTTTCGTTACTTTGTAGAGACAATAAAAATAGAGAAGCATGGATTGGTTTATAAATTGAGGTGCTCCGCTTGTTAATCATAAAGGTACTCCATTTCTGGGTTGTGTGTGTTCCTGACATCAAGGCTTTTTTCAGGGCTGGTGGGATGGTTCAGCGGGTAAAGGAGCTTGCGGTGCAAGCTTGTTATCCTATGTTCAATCCCTCAAACTTATAAAAAAAAAAAGAAATCAACTCCCCAAAGCTGTCCTCAACCTCTACACCCATGCCGTGGCATGCACATGCCCACTCATAGCCCCCCCCCCCCATTCTTTTTGTGTTTCTGTGTGTCTTTCTCTTTGTGTCTATCTGTCTGTCTCTCTCTCACACACACACTGTATCACATACACACTAAATCACATGACCTGTGTCATGCGATACTTGAATAAATTTCTTCTTTCTGCTCCTATCCCTTTGTTAGCATCCCATTCATAAACTTTCATGGGAACAATAGGAAAAGTGTGCATGCTCATCTCACCCTGCAGATCCCCTGCTTTGTGATGGGGAAGAGGGTTATTTAGGTCGGCCAGAGCCTACTGCACTTGCATATTATACTATTTTTTTAAGGGGGAATCTGGCCATCCCTGAGTACCCATGTCACTGATTATGATCAGTGCTTGTGATAGATGGCAGCTTTTTTTTTTTATATATATATAATCTTCTAAAATTAAGGAGAAGAAGAAAAGTACTACGTATTCCATACAACACACACAGGTTCTGTGTCTATTCTCATTTAACCATTTTGTGGTCTTACAGCTAGATGTAATTATTCCATTTTTGTAACTTTGGGATCTCTAACATCATTATCTTATCTTGGATGGGGTCCTTCATGGAAGAGAATATTTATGCCAGCAAGATTTCAGGGCCTATTCCTGGTTCACACTGTGTCTCCCATCCGTGGAAGATTTCAGGGTCTATTCCCGGTTCACACTGTGTCTCCCATCCGTGGAAGATTTCAGGGTCTATTCCCAGTTCACACTGTGTTTCCCATCGGTGGAAGACTAGCTCTCTTTTCTCTTAGTTTGCTACAGGTCACTCAGCTCCTTCTGCCTAGGAAGTCTGGAACAGGTTTTTAATCAATGATCTTTTTCTGTATCAAGGGGAAGAAGCCTGAGAAGGTGTAGACAGTCTGTTCATCCACCTCTTGAATTTGCCCTCTCTTCTGTATTCCCCATCATACACAGCAGCCCAACCAGGAGCCTCAGAGATTCGTGAGTCAAGAAAGCCAGACCTATCCTAATGGCCTCCGCATTTCATTATTAAGAATTATTGGAGCTGCTGACACTGAAGCTGACTAACAAAGTTTATGTGGCTTTCTTTTTCCAAAGACAGCCAGTGCAATAGAACAAAGAGATAAGACAAAACAAACAAACAAAAACAAAACAACAAACAAACCAAAAATAAGAGCCCAAGAGGAAGCAGCTTAGGGGAGAGCCATTACTGGGAATTCCCTGAGCCTTGTTCTGATCTTGGGTGACTGCCAATGACAGATGGCCAACCACATGAGGTGAGGCAGTCTCTAGAGGCAAAGAGATCCTCTCCTTCTGACGCAGGGACCCATTACAAACCACTCTTCCTTTTCCTTGCACAGGGGTTCGAGGGGTCCTATCCCAACTCTGCAGATGGCATTCTCTGCCTATATAGGTGAAAATAGCACAGTCAAAAACTCATGTATCCAGGGGTCTGATGACCCAAGGTTTGCTAGATTGGAGAGCATACTGGGTCTGTGGCAATTTCTACTATTGCTGTATTTCAGTGGCCTGTTTATGTGAATATTATGTGAATGTTCCAATTTGTAACAACAGGTTCTGATTTCAAATACTTTTCTCTGGAGTCCCTGACAATTATTAATCAAAATTAACAAGTTACCACATAAATAAAACATGTTCAGAGCCTCTTTGAGTCTGGTTGGTTTTATTTACCTGGGTTATTCACTGAGTCTCTTGTCTACTTTTATTATTGATTCAAGAGCTATGTAAAAACATTTTTAAAAAGCATGCAAGTCCAAACCATTAACCTTGACTGTGAAAGTCATAGCTTAGGTTTCCAGATGTAATGCACTGGCGTATCCCCAAATCACCCTTTGTTGCTGCTTTGCTGCTCCTGCACAGAACAACATTGCACACTCCATGTGTTAGAGGGTGATAAACGCTACCCTGAGCCCCAAGCGTGTAGCTTGACTGTGGTTGACCAAGACAAATGCTGATGTGCAAAGTAAAATCCAAGGAACAGCTGCTATGGTCTTAGAAGGGATGCTAGCATGTTCAGAGGTCAGCTCGCTAAACACAGAGATGCAGGAATCAGACTTCCGATGTGATTCACATATACTCAGACATGTTGATGGCATGCATCTGCTTTCACATGTGCTTGTCTCCAGCTGTCCTTTCATGCTTTAACGTCTGTCTTGAGCTTTAATGAACTGTATGTCAGTTGTAAACTTTCCAACATTTAGTGCTATCTTGTTACTCTATGACTATAAATCACGGATTGGGAAGGTTTCCCTGAATTAAACCACACATCAGAAAGCTAAGCCACAACTGTTCTCTGTAGACTGGTTTTCCAGTTCACTTTATATAACCTTGGCCAAGTCATCAGGTCAGCATACAAGAATAGACTCCTGCTTTCCTCCAGGACTAATTATTTTTTTCTTAACCTGGATCCCTTTAACTTTATAGCTTTTTGAACATCTCCCCTGGAAATGGCCATCCTTACAATGTCACAGGTGGAACCTAGAGTTCTGTTATAAATCAAGAGTGTCCCCATATCTCAGATAGCTCATCTTATCCTCTACTCTTTTGGGACAACTTCCCAGTTTGTGCTTAGGAGTGACTTTTCTGAAGCCTAGTTTCACAGTTGAGATACAGTTACTTCTTCAGCCCATACAGACTACAGCTGCTTTAAGACACAGTCCATTATATACAGAGCTTCATGGTGTCAAAGTGGCAGGCAGCTCACCAAGGAGATAATGTGGAAAGGAACTATCTGAAGGCTCCTTTCTAAGGCATCCTGCCCTTCCAGTTTGTTTCCTCATCTAAAATGAAGATTCTAGAGAAGAGCTCTAAGACACTTCTAACATTGTTGTTTGGGTGGTCCACCCAATATGCCAACATACTAGATTTCCTTTTGGTTTTGTTCTTTTTCTGTAGAAATTTGGATGTGACCACTGTTCATTAGGAACAGTGGTGACTTGAGGAAGAGAGATTTTTCAGAACCGAAGATATTGCATTGACCAAGCTGTGTTAGTTTTAAAGAAATTAACCCACCCAGCACAGACTTTTATCTTTTAGTAAAAGGTGAGAAATGTTGGAAATTATTGCCTTCCACCTTCATGAGGGAAACTTCTGTGTAAATGGAATAGAAAAAGCTTTGTCTCAAAGGCTATGCTTAATTTTAATTGTGTTTGCGTATAACTAGCATCAGATATATGTGGAAACCTTTGCTTAACCTTTGCTTATAAAAATGTACCTTTGGGATCTACTCTAGGCTGATTTACTTAGGGTCTATAGAAAAAGGATTTAGAAATATATCTTTTAATAAGTGTCTTAATTCCCAAGGCTGGGAGTTAGGAGCCAGAATTCAGAGGTTTTGAAATGGGAGGAACAGGCATGGCTGCTAGTGCCTGATGGGAGGAGTTTGGTGCTGGTGTTCCAGGAAGCAGCTGATCAGAGGCGGGGAAACATCTGGTTTCTCTTGGAAAACTGATGCCCCAGATATGATGGTCATCCTGTGCGTAACACATCTTGGGTGGCCTTCGTGGGGATGCTGGGGCTGCCTGACTGTAATCATCTCGCTGCAGTTATGTTTTGTAAACACCGTTTCTGCACAGCTATACTGAAAAGCCAATGGAGGCGGGTCAGGGGAGTGATCTTCCTAAATTAACTAGGCTTTCGCTCCCCTTCTTGGAGGAGAACATGTAGAAGTGCGAGTACCCTGTAGGGTTTGAAGGGAAATGAGTCACCATGAAGAGAATCTAGTGAGTGCTTAATATCACGAGCTATTTCTACAGCCAAACAGAGCCAGAGACGCTCTACATGAAGAGGAGTCAGACTTTGTGCTAAGGAGTCTAAGTTTTTTGGGAGCCGTGACAAACACTCTTCTTAAGAGAAACTTACTAACTTTATAGCCTCATGCCTTTCAATGTGATCATATTAAAATTATTCTTCAAAATCAAAGCAATTCTTTTTTTTAAAGAATTTTGCAAGCTATCAAAAGTCAGAGATTTTTCTGGTTAAGTTCCCCATCTTCCTAGTGGCTGTAATGTCGGGGCAGTTGAAGCATTAAGTATGCATGCTCCTCTGTTCTTTCTTCCTTTCCATGTTCTCTGGCTCCCTCTCAGAATCCAGGCAGAAATAATTTATTCAGGTGCTAATTCTTCTATCACTAGCCAGACACAAACAGGATTTGGCCTTGAGTCAGTTGTAACATTTATATACCTAAGTAAATATGGACGTCACCCCTGGCCTCACCCCGGCCACAGTAAGTCACAAATAAGTCACAAATAAGTCATCCTTATTTGGCTTCCCAGCAGAGGGCCAGAAACCAGAGAATTACAATTGATTGATTAATGACGAGAAGGAAAGGAGTTGTACAAACTAAATAAAAGGGTGGTTAGCAGAGGGGTAGGGGAAACTAAAAATTTCTGCCTATAAAGCTGTTTTTAAAGAGATTGAAAAAAAATACGGAGATAGTGACGAAAAACTGCAAGAGGTTGATTGCTGGCAAGATCAAAGATCAAAGTGTCTGCTACTTTCTGCCTCTCCCCTTCCCAAGGTGGGGAAAATAAGAATCAGCAGGAGAGCTCTGGGAGAGAGCAACTAGTTAGCTCTCCCTGACTCTCTGCTTAATTGTCTAGGGTGAGGCCACAGCAGAAGACAGGTTTAAAGCTTTCACAGGCATTAGCCACTGGCATACGTGTCTTCTTTCTCCCTGTAAGGAAGATGGGTACCTCCCCTGGGCTAACTGGGCAAGGCTTCCTACAGGACAGCTCTGACATCATCAGCAAACAGACCTGCTTTTGTTATTAAATGACAATTTACTTTTCACCTTGAGCTGTTCACTTGAATGTGAGCATTTTGCAAAGGTACTCCCCGGCCTTAGAGTTCCTACCATGTAACTGACACTATGCTAGAGTGTAAGGTCAAAGAAACAAATCTAATTCAAAGGGAAAAGTAATGAGAAGTTGTTTGTTTGTTTGTTTGTTTGTTTTCAGGGAACACAAGGCAGAGAAGAGAAAGCCCAAGCCATTTAATCACTGCTCCAAAGTGTACTTTGATCCATGTTCTCAGCTGAAAATGACAAACTTCCAATCTATCAGGATGCTTTTTTCAGTGAAATGTCCCTAAGTTATTGAGATGATTGCAGGCCCCCTCCTTGGTGGAACTCCTAGGTTCCTGGCATTTTATAAAATTTGCTAAACATCCAAATAAATAGCCTGAGCATTTTAAAAAAAGTTTTTATTTTCATATCTTTATGTGAGCACTGGGAAAGAGGAATTGTGCCAACAGAGGCCTGAGTCCCTTTGAGCTGGAGCTGCAGGGGGCTGTAAGCCCTTGGATGTGGGTGCTGGGAACTGAAGTTTTTCTTTAAGAACAGTGGATGGCTTAACCGCTGAGCCATCATCCCAGGTCCAATCTTTAAGAGGACCCTGACAGCTTCCTTGCCATTGGAATTGCTGTATTTATTTGAATTTCCTGATCACTCAATCCATCTTCTCTTTGGTTCTAAAGAAACCCTAAATAAACTAGCCTAGTACGCAGAGGAGTAGTCATATTCCCTTCTGGCTGTCCTTTGAGGATTTTTCTGTGGGTCTGAAGTAGATCAGAGTACATGTGCCTGCACTCTCAGGACCCTCTTCTTTTGAGTGCCACTTGTTTATTGTAAGAAGTAAAAATGACCTTTATAAGTCACAGGTTTGAAATTCCAGTGCATGCCTGATGAGTAACGGGGCTGAGAGGGGCTAATCCAGGAGAGGTTCCTTTGTTCTTTCTAAACCTTGTGGACAGGCAGCTGATTGCTGACAGCTTCTGCTCATCATGGGAACTTTTACCAAAGGGACTCGAAGGTAGGTAGGTGACTCGTGCGGTCAACAGAATCAGTGTGTCTCTGTGGGTAACCATGACTGCTACTGGGGAGCACTGGTCCTAAGCACACAATCTGAATAACCCAAGTTTGATAGCAAGGAGCCAAGCTGTAGAAGATCTGCTCCTGTTCTCATTTTTCATCAACTGTCTAAGTTAATTCAGGATAATTAATCTCAGAGGCTTCTGAAACCTCATTTGTAAAAAAGGTACAATGTAAGTGTTTATTTGTACAGCTGTTAAAATGATCTTACAAAGTAATGTAAAAGGACCTAGCCTGGTACCTGAAAGGTGGTAGTTTTTTTTTATTATTATTATTTTTTATATCTATTACTATGGTTTCAGAATTTTTTTTTGTTCCATCAATAGCATAGATTATGGTGCTATTATTTTGATCTTTTTATCACAGTTTATTTCAAGGAGGTGACTTGGGATTAGTAGGCGCTCTGTAGGAAGATAGGAGAATGTGATTCTGTCTGCTATGTCCACAAAAGACGGTGGTGATAGAGACAAGAGTGAACATCTATGGAGGCTCACTCGGTTAGACATAATACAGGGATTTTAATTTGTAACACGCATGTCAATTTCAGAATGGCTGCACAGCTGTTTCGTGGTTTGCTTGCTTTTTCCAACAACTATGAGGTTGGGTGGACAGTTACCCTTAGCTCTACCTCACCACACCCCCAAGGAGGAAATAGCATCTCCATTCACCTTCCTAGATCACGGCTCATGTTTGGCACTGAAAACCCTCTGTATTACCTAACTGCCAGAGCTTCTGTGGGTATTAAAGTGATTAAGTTACACAAAATTATTTTCTTGTCAACGAAGCCATGGCAGTTTAGATGACATTGATATATATTTTTTTCTGCATGTGTATTAATTTAAAATGTTATGCCTTCAGGGAATCATCACTAATAAGTGACGCCTTAGAGGGACCATGACTTAGATATTTTCAAAGCCAGAACTAACCTAGAATATTGGGAATGAAGGGAAGTAGAGAGTTTAGGGAGGAAAATCCAGGGCAACGGGGAGAGCAGATGTGGCAGAAGCAAGAGGAGAGCAGTAGCTGCCCGGGAGAAGAAGAACACCAAGTGTTCAAAGGTGTCATGCAGGATGGGAAACCCAGAAAGTCAATACAGGTCCATAGACTTAAAGACTACACCAGTCAGTGTAGGTTTGCAGGGGAGTGCTAAAGGCTTAAGTGCAAGTTGGCAATGATTAGAGGTCTAAGGAGTTAACCTACCCTATTTAAATGTGGCCCCACCCCAAAGAAGGACTATTCAATAACTTCACAGCTTGTTTCCAGTTCTTTTCAACAGCTTCCATCTCAATAACTGTGGACCATGCTCAGAAATGGAGGGCAGGCTCCATGGAATTGTCTACACCCCTCTGCTACTCCTGTGTGAAACCATGCCTAGTGCTGAGTGGATCCGTGTGAGATATTTCTAGAACGAATGAAGAGAAAGGGTGCAGAGTGGCCTAAGGCTATTATATTCTCTGATCATTTGCTGCTTCCTTTCTTTGAGTATCTTTGAGACATTCCTTGTAGCTATCTTTTTGAATGCCTTTATGACCAGGGCAGAAGAAGGACAACTTGAGTTTTTCATGTAAGAGAGCCACATTATTTCACAGGTGTGTTTAGGTTTCCTAGTTATTTATGGATCTTATCAGACAATCTTACAGATTTTTATGCCATTTTTTTTTTTTTTTTGCCACTAAAAATTCCACCATAGACTCAGGATAACAATACTTGGTTTTAGAAAACTTACTGATATCAACTTCTTTGGCATGGGTTTCTCTCTACTGCCTAAGTGTAGGACTCCGGAAGCACAGAGTGTGGGGCAGGTAAGACCTCTGGTGGACTGCTAGAGCAAGGCCATGGCAACCGTTGCCATAGCAACTGTCCACTCCCAGCCAGCTGCCTCACCCTCAGATTCCCGCTTGACAAACAAGCTACCTCTGGAGCTCTCTTTGCCAATTTCGGCCCTCTGAAGCCTCAACACACATATTCCTCAGAAGTAGAACATTTTCCTGACCATTTTGTACATCTGTGGGCTTTTTGTTGTGTTGTAAATACAGCTCAGGAGTGACAGGCTATAATTAGTCCTCTGCTGAGCCTGGTTACAGACCCTACTGGGGATCATTTCTCTTTGGATCTGCAGAGAGTCTTGCTGTTTGTCTCGACCCATGATATTTTACTATGATAACCTAATAACAGCTTGCAATTTATGAGAGCCCATGCCCTAGAGGCCCCTGTGCTCCAGAGGGGGAAAAAAGAAAATGAGCATAATGCAGCTCTCTGATCACAAATAATAGATCCCAAACCAGCCATCTTTTTCTTGTGCATGACGTACAGGATTTATATTGGCTGAGCTAAATGAAGGTTATCGAATATGGTCACTCACCAATTTAGCATCTTTGGTGATCATGTGCTGGGAAAGGTGTCTACATCATGGAAGGCATTTTATGGATTGAATTTTTAGAAAGAAGCAGAGTATAAACAAGTAATATAGAGCTTATGTTTCATTCCTGAGAAGAGGCAGAATGTAAGGTCTGTGTGCTGGGAGCAAAGATGGTATCCAGCTGGTATTGCACATAAATGCCAAGTGCTGTGACTTCATATTTATACCACGCTCTATCCCAAACACATACCAACATTCTTTTATACCCACACATAAGATTTACCATTCAAATTAAGTGACAATTGTATTTGCCTTCTTTTCTAAAAATACCAATGAGCCTAAAGTCATTCTGTTGTTCACACTGTGTCCGTGACATGGTAATGAAGAGACACCTTCTTGAAGCCTAGTATTTCTTCTTATGAGTTTGGCAGCAGTGAGGAATTCTTTGTACAGTGTGTGAATAGGTCTGGGTTTCTGTATTCTCTCCCTAACAGCTGTGATAGGCTGTATCGATTATGACACTTTGGAAAACGAGAAACTGAATTAATGACCCTGGGTTCCTTAACACTGGCTAGGATCAACAAACCGAAGTGGTCAAAGACATATATAAAAGACTTATATAATGTTAAACATTGGGGAGCATCCTACAGTTCCTCAGTGTTGATTCTAAGTGTCATTGTACAATTTTTTCCTCCAAGGAAACAAAAATGTATGAGTTAATAGTATTTCTGGGGAGAAGGTACTTTGAAGTATTTGGATTGCCTCAAAGATGTCAAAATTTACAGATGCCCAAAGCAGCTAGGATGAAAAATACCTCCACAGAGTTGAAAGATGTCTGGTAAAAAGACATTTAAATATCCTTAAATTAATATACAATAAATCCATCCTTATGTACTATAAGAGGAAATACAATTACAGTAAAATGGAGAACCCATATTTTTATATTTAAAATGTCTTCAATGGTAACTCAGAGAAGACAGAACTATAGAGTCAGAAAGTTGTGTAAGAGATTTCTTGAGGCTGGAAGAAGAAATCAACATTATCTGTCAGTGGTGATGGATTTTTTTTTTTTTTGAGGCAGGGTTTCTCTGTGTAGCCCTGGCTGTCCTGGAACTCACTCTGTAGACCAGGCTGGCCTCGAACTCAGAAATCCGCCTGCCTCTGCCTCCCGAGTGCTGGGATTAAAGGCGTGTGCCACCACGCCCGGCTCAGTGGTGAGGGATCTTATTGGGAGTATTCAATGCCACAAAACACGAGGTTTTAGGGTACCAATAGCAGAACCCAGCGAATTTACTAAAAAGTCGGTATGGGTGAACTTTATGGGTTGAAAGTAATGCCTGAATAATGTGTTAAAAATGTACGATTGGCCTGCATTTAAAAGAATTAAAGAATAGCTTTTGAGATTTTTTTTTTATTATCCTATTTCCAAATATAAGGAGAAAGGGAGGAAAGTCAAGCAAACACCACTACACCTCCCTGTCAGAGGACCAACTGCACACTTTTTGATTGTCATGGGGCTAAAGGGACTGAGATCTTTATTTTACAGGAAACTTACTTCTTGTTAAATGTACCTAAGATGGAAAGAAGTGGGGACCTACATTCTCTCACAACACACAAACATAACATTAGTATTTCACGGATAAGAAGACACACAAACACACACACACACACACACACACACACACACACACACACATGGGCATGTGTGTACACATATACACATGGCATCCTGTGTCTACTCTTGTCCTTGCTTTGATAGGCAGAGAGTATTGTAAAAGTCTCAGATAAGATGGAATGTAGTATTTTTAATGCCCCTCTCTTATGCTGTGATTTTAATAAGGCTGAGTGAAATTGGCTGGCGTGCCACTGGAGCACTAATCCAAGGCCTCTGTAAGGGTTCAGGCTGGGTGTGACACATGCTGAGTATCTATGCTCCCTGGACTGCCTCCTGAGGGATGACATCATTGCTATCATCTTGGTCAGGATCCAGCCTTGTGTTCAATGCCATGTGCTCACTCAGTCTTGAGAAAAAGAAGTTAAGGGCTGTAACTGCCAGCAGAAAACTTTCAAGTCATGAAGTACAGGCTCTTGGTCTGATCAGAAAAAAACAATAAAAGCTGCAGGAGGAGTTGGAGTGGATCTCCCAGGTTCTTGCAAGAGTTTTGGACTCTTTGCATGGCCGTGTTCGTGAAGTGTTTTACTTTAGAACAAAAGGCAGCTGTGGCATTGGTTACAGAAGAATTCTTATGAAATCTGCTTATCCAGCCCTCTTTTACTTCTCTATCCTTGTCAAGTTCTGCTCTTGTACACTTGTTTCAACTTCAGTTAACATCACCTAACTGTGGGTGACTACACTGGTGAGTACTGACCACCTAACCCCCAGATGGCTCCCGGCTATAGTAGGGTTAAGATGGGGTCTGTAGGAAAATACTGAAGTGACTAATGCTGCTGAGGACTGCTTCTCTGGCACTGTCCCCAGAGGCCTTGCTTCCAGCCTGACTGTGGGTCTGACAGTCCTGTTTCCTTAGCTATGACCTTTCTTGGTAGTGAAGAAACTGGCTGAAGACAAAACATTCCTGCCCGGAGGCAGCCTTTTGGAGGAGCCGATAGCATAGACACTGGGGAATCTTGGCTCCGGGTAGAACATTCGGGATGATAGAAAATGTTTACCATTTAACTTGATATGCATACACACTGTAGAGTGGCTCCCTGTGAATACTGTGAGTGTCTGACTTGAAGTGCCAAAGTTCAGAGGCTGGAGCTCAAGAAGATGTAATACAATTGCAGGACACAAAGCCATTAAGGATATCTGCCCACCAACGCCTCCAGAATATATATCAAGGGAGACCGGCCAATAATGTATGTAGCTATCCGTGCTTTGATAGGTATACTTGGCTAAATACCTCAGAGGACTAAACTCTTCAACTAGCAGATTGAAATAGAAGAAAAAGAAGATATAACATTTCTGTTAGTATCTGCTTTATGCTTCTCCTGCTGCCAGGTACTTTGAAGATGAATGTTTTTTTTTTTTCACAACAGTACTATGAGATATATTTTCAATCCCTCTCCATGTATTTCTTCATACCTAAGTGTGTGAGTGCAAGTGTGTGGGCTCACATATATACAAATACATGCATGTAGAAGCCTAAGGTTGATGTCAAATTCTTCCTCTACAGCTCTGTCTTAGTGAGTAAGAGTCTCTCAGTGAACCATGAGCTTACTGATGAGGCTTGTCTAGGTAGCCAGCTTGCTCCAGGATTCTCCTGTCTCTCCATTCTGGTTGCTGGTATGGCAGCGAGGCAGCCGTGTCTACCCGGCTTTAATGTGGCTTCTGGGACTCCTAATCCCAATCTTCACCCTCCGGCTTTCAGGACAAGCCGTTTAATTGCTTAAGCACCTTCCTATTGTGGAGAGATTTTTATTTTGTATGAGTCAGGCCAAGAAACCAAGGCTTGCAGGTGTTAGACAACGTGCCTCCACTGCATGTCACGCACAGTCGTATGCAGAAGGGGGTGGGGTAGGTTTACACCCTGTCGCACCTAACTTGAATGCTTACGTTCTTTTATATCATCTCAACGCATGTGCTTTTTATATCCCGATTTCTGAGAGAAGGCTGTTCAGGTTTTCAGAGACTGAAGTCTGTGAAGCGTTAGCCTGTCTGCCTGTGAGTTCTGTACCAACAATATCAGGTCTTTGTGGACAGGATACAACAAGAAGGAACTAAGCCAGTGTGATTCCTTGCTGTTTCTTTTTGGAGCTCAGATGGCTGCTGAATTCAGAATCGCTGGATAGAAATTCCCACTGAGAAGTGCTTGCTTAGATTGGGTGTTGCCCTGTCCCCTTCTGACCCTACAGCTGTGCTTAAGAGAGGGCTGGAGTGAGTGCGTTTCTTGACAAATCCTTGGACAGAAGTTCACTCTCATTCTGCTGGAGATCAACTTCCAGAGCTAACAGTAATCCTTCCTCTGTCTGTTTGGAGAGCATCCTGAATGCGCTTACCCCGCCCACCCACATCTAGACAGCCGTGTACTACAGGCAGCTTGACCTAGCCTTGCAGTGACCAAATCTCCTTGTTCACATGCCTCACGGATCTGGGCTGATGAAAAAGGTCTTGGCATTTCATTTATTGCTAGCTATTTCAGAGCTGAATACTTCCAGTAGACTAAGCTTTAATTTTTTTTTTTTTTTTTACTTATAGAACAATGAGTGCAGAATGATAAAGGCAAGTCTTTACTAATTTCAGAAATTGTTTGAAACATAAAGCCTACTATTTGATTTTTATCCTGAAGTGAATAAGAGCCTGGGATCAGGAGTTTGCATATAGCCACAGTATGGCATGCTTTAAAAGTGAAAAGTGTCAAAACTAAGGCAACACGATGGGAATAATTTCAAGAAAATTGTAAGGCATATGGGGAAGCGTTCATATGGTACTTTAAATATATGTTTAAAATGGAAGAGCAGAACGGCTAGGAACTGTAGTATAAATTACACAAATTCCATCCGACTGAACTTAAACTTAGTGTAGACAAATAATTTATTCTCTTAACTTTGTGAAACATGAGAGAAAGGCTTAGTGTTCACTCTCTTGTGAGCTGTGGAGTTGTCTTTAGAGAGAGCCACCACTGTCTCCATCCCTAGATGTGGTATCTCATACATTTCCAGGGGTGACATTGAGATTTGCCTCTCCTTGAGTTATCAGTATGACTTCTGCTACATGCTAACTATCTTAAGGCTTAACTATCTTTATTTACTGAGAAATAAAGCATCATGATGTTGAAACTGTAAAATGCTTCCTACTTAAACACATTATAGAATGTGTTAGCCTTAGGAGCTTTCTAGAAGCTGGGAAATGAAAAAACCTGAAACATAAACCATCAATAATGAATAATTTTTGTTATAAAAGTAACACAATATAGTTTGAATTTTAGTGCAGGGAAAAACTAAACAAAAAGGAACATCTCGCCTTTTGGAGCAGGATCTAAGGGGCAAAATACACAGACAGAGGTTGTAAGGATCTAACCCTATATCACTTAAAAATGTAAATAGTAGGCATATAAATATAGTGCACACATCTAACACACACTAGAGCTTTATGGCCACCTACAGAGTTTCCTATCTTGCTCATAACTTCTCTCCACCCATCATCATGTTCTCCAATCCTTTTGACATTGTTTAGAATTGATCTTAGTGTAAAATCTGAGGTAATTTCTGCATCTTACATTAATGTGCAGAACATATTATTAAATCCTCTAACCAATTCTGTTTGAACGGTCATAAGTATTAGTGTTCTTTTTTTTTTTTTTTCAGGCAGAAGAAGAGGCACAGAGAGTCAAAAATTCACTTAGACCCACACTGTGAATGAAGAACAGAAGTATAGACACTGGGCTATACTCCTGGGTGTACATCAGTGCCACAGAAGAAAAAGAAAATTGTGGATAGTCAATAGGACCAGCTTTATATAAAATTCTTTTGTGGTATTTAAAATTCAAAAATGATATAAGCTTCCCCAAGATAAGAGCTTTTGTTTGTGAATTTTCTATATATACACTGAAAGAAAAAGTTCAAAACCATCCAGAATTGTGTTTCCTTTCATGTCTTAAAACCCCCAGAGGGAAATAATTCCTACATGGCGTATTTCAAAGGATAAAAGGATAACCGGGGCACTGAAGGGAACAGAAAAATCTTACAGCGCCCGGGGCTAAAAGACAGTCTGGAATATTCACGTTTTACAATTTTTTTTTTTTTTTTT
>LR754707.1:5832-29894 GCA_902729485.2 Mus minutoides
CTTTTAGATTTGAGTACTTTGTCATGTACTGGAAGTAAGAGTTTTTAGAAGCTAGGGTCTGGCCTTGTCAGTTGGGCTAGATCACTTGTTCTCAACCTTCCTAATGCTGTGACCTTTTAATACAATTCCTCATGTTGTGGTAATCCCCAACCGTAAAATTATTTTCATTGCTACTCCACAACTATAATTTTGCTACCCTTATGAATTATAATGTAAACATCTGTATTTTCTGTATTTTCTGATGGTTTTAGGTGACCCCTGTGAGAGGGTCATTTGACACCATCATACTTGATCCCCAAGTCAAGATCCCTATACCAACATTTCTCAATTAAAAAAATGCTGTGGGTATTTCGCCAGACTTTGGCTTATGTGTTTGAGACTTGGACTTGAGGTTGCCCTTAAATTCACGATCTTTCTCATCTCTCTGAATGCTGGGGGTTACAGGTGTGTGCCACCCTGGTCAGCTCTACCAGGCTTTTAAAAATATATTTCTTTGTTTTCTTTTTCTATGCTTGAAATGGATATTTCTACTTTCTTTCAGTGTATTAAGACCTACAGCACAGATTGGCATGTGGTGAACTATAAGTATGAGGATTTCTCTGGGGACTTTCGGATGTTGCCATGGTAAGTTTAGAAGTTAAGGGAAATAGGAAGATTCTACTATTATTGTCATCACCATCATTATTATTATGGTAATCACTTAGCTTTTTAGAAAACTCTTCTGAAACTCCTGTTATAATATATAATGCGTCAGACCGCAAACAGCAGCATATTTGGCTCATGCAGTCTTTTGACCAGTTGAGTATGTTTTGAGTGTGCTCATTGACACTCTTCCCAGTAAGTGTGAGCTCACTTAGTTTGACACATCCATATTGACTACAGAATAATCTTTAGTTTATTCTGGAAACTATAGGGATGCTTTTCCCAGTTTTGATGGCGAAGAACTTGGAAGCTATTTAAATCAGTTTGATACCTGCTGAAATCCCTTGATTGAGATCTGGGGATAATCTCAGTGAAGTTGAAGAACTGTCATTAGGAGGACTACTGACCCAGTAGTCATGGTTCAAGTTGTCTTTCTGCTCTTTCCTAGCTGGCTACNGGGGGGGGATACATTTGTGAAGCCCTCTGTAGCTTTCAAAAACATTTTCCTAGGAAAGAAGCTACTAACATTAGCAGTCCAGGTTCCCAAAGCAAACAAAACAGAGAGCCAAAATGACACAATGTTGCTTTCTGACCGGTAAAAAGGTAAAGTTCTGCCACTGCTGAGAGCCCTGGCAGATGTTCCTTAGCAACTTCTGCTCTGCTTGACTCCTATCTGGTCTCTGTTTTATCTTTGCAGCTGGCTGCATATGTGGGAGTCCTTCTATACAAATAAGGCAGAGTTGAGGAGGTAGCTTAGTCAGGAGTTTTTGCTTAGCAGAAATCAAACAAGCAAACAGAAGAAGCTTTGCATGTTTATTCAGGAATAAGGCCTATGTTTGAAAAAGAAGAGAGTACTTTTCCATCTCTTGCCTTGCATTTTCTTGTTTTTCAGAGAATGAGGTCGACTTCAGGTTTTGTTTGTTGGTGATGCTTATAGGCTATGTTCAGAGTCTAAATTAATTTTCTTGCACTTTCAGCAAGTCTTTGAGACCCGAAAAGATTCCTAATCATGTGTTTGAGATTGATGAAGACTGCGAGAAAGATGAGGTAAGGATGGGGCTAGCTGTATGCCTTTCTTTCAGCTGAAAGGGAATTCCTTAAGGAAAGAGGAGTGATGCTGGAACAAGTGGCTGTGGCTACCTGTGGCCACCTCTTAAACCAATGAATGCTTTTTACTTAAAAAAATGGTTACACTTCGTATTGACTGCCTACTGTGTTTATACCATTGAGCCTTTCATTCTATATATAGTCAATATTTTAAATATTTAGGAGAAGTGATAACTTCATGTTTAATTAGGAAATGGGAACAGGTCTAGTTCTGTGTCTGGTAAATGTTGACTAAATAAATGCTTGGATGGCTGCTATTCTACTGATGGTTTTTATTCTATTTCAGGATTCATCTTCTTTATGTTCTCAGAAGGGTGGTGTGATAAAACAAGGTTGGTTGCATAAAGCCAATGTAAACAGCACCATCACAGTAACCATGAAGGTAGGAAGTAGTTATATTAGTCTATCATTTGAAGTATATTGACATAAATAATGAATCTGGAGAAATATATGTTTTCTAATGAATCCTCATAAAAATCTTTTGTTTTAACTTAGAATGTAGAATAGTAGGTTTCATTATGGATTATTTAAACACATAAGTCATAATACTTTGTTCTCATTTGTTCCCCTACCAAAAAGTTGTTAATGAAAGAATCTTAACAGATGCGTGGAATTTTAAAGCTCCAACCTCAGAACAAATTTAGAAATGTTACCTTTTAAAGACAGATAATGAAGCTCTTAATGTCTGACAGAAGCTGCCAGATGAATGAAGGAAATAGCTTTGCAAAACCAGCCATCAGAGGTTCCTATGTGGAAACGGATTTAATGAATGAATTTGGCGCTTATTAAATAATAGTGAATGTGGGGAAATATATTGACATCTAAGATGGGGAAGTCCATTGTGTCCAGTAGCTTCATAACTATGTTAAAAAACATACCACATTAAGTCCTACATAAAATAGTGCCTTAGTGTGGCCAGGCCTATTTGGAAAATGAAGCAGTTTGACTAGATAGTGAATTTATGTAAGGGACTTGTGGGAGATAAAACCAAGAACACTGAAAGGCTTTTGTTTGGGAGGCAACCAAGAGCCATTAAAATCTAGAGGAAGAATAAATGAGCTTCTTGAAGATTCACTGCAGAGAAATTATTCCTTGATACCAAATATAACTGTTCTTTCAGATATTCACTATAAGATCATGTGGCTTCCTGAGTATGATTCACAGTTCCATTAAGTATTGAAGGTCATTCTAGCTTTCACATAGCCTGAAAGCAGAAACCATGGATGTCTACCAAAGGAAGACTCAAATTCTATCTTAATTTAATAGTTTGCCTGCTGCTTTTCCTTCAGTGGCCATCTCCTCTTCTCACTTTCACTTTCCAGCCCCTAAGATAATGAATCCAAGTTGTAGGATGTTTCCTATGTATCTGTTATATCGAAGCATGGGATTTATACACGTGTGAGATGAGAATTGTTTCAAATCCATTTACTAGGGTATCAATGTATTCTAAGCATCATACCAAGTTTATTTTACATCTCAAAACCACTGGGTAGCATTACCTTCATCTGTAGTCACCGCACTTGGTATGCTGAGACTGGTGGATCAAAGGGGCTGGCAGGCCAGCAAGGTAAATGAAAAGCGAGTTCCATCTTTACCAAGAGTCTTTGTCATGGAAAATAAGGTGGCAAATGATAACAGAATACAATGTCATCCTCTAGCTTCTGCATGTGAATGCTCAGGTGAATACACCAGAACATACATTTTCACATGCATGTGTGTGTACACCACACATACTTACATATGAAAACTAAATAAACAGAGCTCCAAGTTTTCAGGAGTAGGATTTGAACCTATGCAATCTATTTTCTTGGCCAGTATATTGTCATCCTCAGTCGCTGAATGCCACATTGCATGTCCTGTCTTCAGGTTCAGAAACACACGTATGGAGGTTATAGCTCTGTGCAGATGGACAGAAAATGGGTCTGGATATTTATACTTTTTAAAAGATGCATAATGTACATATTTATAGGTTACAATGTAAGCTCTCAATACATATATAATGCATAATAAACAATGAATAGATTCATGTAATTAATACATTCATCAGCCTAAATATATATCACCATTTCATGAATGCATGTGTATGTTCATGCATGAGTGTGATCCTGTATGTGCTTGTAGGAGGAAGGGGGAAACATTTGAAATAATCTTTACTAGCTCTTTTGAAATATATGATTAATGCTTGCCATCTGTACTATACTAAGCTGTAGAAATTATTCTCACCATCTGACTCTATACCCTTGTGTGCTATAGATTAGACTCCATTCCTTTCCCCCAACATTCTCAATATATTAAGCTGTTTTACCTGTACCTTAGATTTAGCACAGAGCTAAGGAAATATGCTGTAATGGCAAACTGGATTCATAAGATATTAGTAAGAAATTAATATTTAGTTAGCAATTCAGAAGACTTTTAAATTATTTCTCAAATACCACTGAATTCCCATTGGCTTTACTAACAACTTTTCGATTTTTCAAGAAGGTTAAAAAAATCTCCAGTTGCCTGTAAAACAGTTCATGGTTTATATCTTCTTTCATAAGTTTTAAAATACACACTGATGTGGTAGCAAGACTAATGAATCCCCAAAGATGCCCATGTCCTAATCCCTAGAACTTGTAAATGTTTGCTTACATGACAAAAGGGAATTCAAGTTGCTAATAAGCCAATAGGGAGACGATTTGGAATTACCCAGGCAGGCCCAGAATAAGCACAAAACTCCTGCTACATGGAAGACAGAGGGAGGCAGGAAAGGAGAGTCAGAGGAAAAGATGTGAACATAAGCAGGGTCGCAGAGAGATGCTACGTGGCTAATTTTGGAGATGGAGGAAGGAGTCAGAAACCCAAAGATGATGGGCATCCTCTTGAACCTAAAAAGAAAGCAAGGGAGTGGAAATGGACCTTCTCCTACCTATATTTTAATTTAGTGAGACCAGTCCCACTTCTAACCTACTGAACTATAATGTAGTAAATCTTTGTTGTTTTAAGCCACCAAGTTTGGAGTAATTTATTACAGCACTAGAAAACTAATACCGTCAGCCAAAGATTGATTGTTCTGCTTGGCTATAATCTATCTCTGAGGTTGAAAACTCCCACACTTACGGGACAAGGGAGGAGCCATAAATTCATGGCATAGAAGCATAAGTCTGAGGTAACCTGGGGACCAAATGGGTGAGGTGAAGAGGCCAGCTGCTACTTTTTACCAGCTAACCATGATCTTGTCCCGTTAAGCTAGGTTCTTTGCTTTCTCTCTTTTTATTTCCATCTACTTGCTATGCAGCTGAGAATGAACTTGAATTTCTAGTCCTCCTACCTCTATATCCATGGATGGAACCCAGGGCTTCATGCATGTCAGTTATATACTCTCTCCAATGAGTTGTACCCCCAAATAGGTTGTTTCTTCTTAAAGCCCGCAGCCTGTGGACATTGCCCTGACAACTATAGGCGTCCTGTCACAGGGTGGGAAGAAGTTCTTCTGAAGTCTGTATTGCGTCAGGCTTAATGAGAAGCTTCAGTTCTTCCAGCTCAGGAGGGCAGCCAGCCCAGCTCTTACAGTCAGGAGGAGCAGAGGTATAACTAAAGCCAGAGGCTCACAGAATTATAGGTGTGCTGGGAGGAAAGATTCTGTTTGTTTCTAGTGTTTGACTCTTCCAAATAAAGACTACTAATCAATCAATGGCAGTAACCAAATGGGAAGATTATTCCAGTGTACGGTTAACTGAGTACATTTCCCTGTACTGGAGGCGGGTTTTCATCCTGGGTGCAGCCGGAGTTTCCTGCACGCTGGTGGCCTCTTTCTGTACTGATGAGAAGCAATGGAAGGTTTAGCAACCAGCACCACAGAACTGACCCCATCCACCCCCGAGAATCTTTTCTTATCAGAAAATCCATGCTTTGAGAGTCCTCACTAATTCCCAGCAAGCCAGGACACTGCTGCAGAAGGGCCTAGGTATTCATCATGACTCACTGGCAAAGAACAGCCCACAGAAACCAAGCTTCTGTCTTTGTGTTTTATCTGAGTCTCCATGATGGGCTGTAGCCTCACACTAGCCTGCATAGCCCCTTGAAGCTGGCAATTGTGCTTCGTCTGGCAAGTTATGTATTCAAAAGTTTTCGAGTTCATTTTAAAACATGCAAACAAAAAAATTCTGAATCTTAAAAAAATTCTGTTTGAGTAGCTGGGCCTGGTGGCACAAGCTTATAATCCCAGCGCTTGTAAGATGGCTGCAGGTGGATAGATCTCAAGGCCAGACTGGAATATAAAAGAAAATTATGTTTCATACAACCAAATTAGGAGCAGTGCTATGTAGAATGAGTTCTTTAGGATGTTTGAAATTATACACAATAATTTCTACTTTTTTTCTGAGACAGGGTTTCTCTATGTAGTCCTGGAACTCACACTGTAGGTCAGGCTGGCCTCAAACTCAGAGATCCACTTGTCTCTCCATCCCAAGACCTAGGATAAAAGATCTCGTAAGACCTTTGAGCTGTCACAAGTAAGAGAATCATGAATGAAGTTGTTAGAGGAAAATGCAAAAAGGTCAGAAGATACCCAGCATAGTTCAGTTGATTTATAAAAAGGAATCCGAAGACTAGTTATTTATGTGATCATTTGAGAAAGAAACCATGCAGCCTTATGCAATATCAACAACACAGCCAATGAAACTTATGCCTGGACTACTTTCAAAAATTAAACCTCCCGTTGTGACTGCCAGAACTCTGTCACAACATTCAAGTTGATTGTGATGGACTCTACAGAAAAGAAGGGCTGTCACATAGACTTTGCTGAGTTCTTAATGCTGGAATAAAAATTATATTTTCCCCAGTGTATTGTTCCCCCACACCAGCCCAGAACAGTTAAGTTTAGTCAATACCATTCACTGCAATTGTCATTATCTTCCCCAAAGTGCTTTCTGGGTAACCTCATTATCTGCCAACAAAGTGTCATGGAGACATACAGGCAGTGAAGGAGCTGCTAATGATGTATCTAGCTTCACAGTGAGACACAGTCACTTTACAGAGTCGCAGTGCCCAAGCATTTCCTCTCCTTAAAGAGGATGCTGGCCTCAGACAGCTCTTGCAACGGCAAAGGCACTGATTGTTGTCTGGACACAGTGACTTTTTTTTTTTTTTTTTCTAAATTTCCAGCACTTGTAAATTGCCTTGTTGTGAGCAGTCATGTTAAGACAGGACACGCTTTATTACAGTGAGCAATTTCCTCAGTTTGTGCTTTCTAGCTAGTGAGAAACCACCTCATTTCAATTCCTGGAAAAGGACTGGAGAGAAGCTGAAGATAATCATAGAGAATCCATGATCACTTAGGCAGAAACTGCAGTCCCAAGAGGAGCCTATTTGGTTGCACTATCTTTCCTAAGTAGCTGCTAGAGACATCTGCTTTATTCAACTTGTTCCCTATCACTGAGTAAAATTAATGTGGACTAGATAGCTGTGCTATCAGGCATGACCTTCCCCTGGTATTTAGAACTATTTTTTTCCTAAGAAGCATAATGATATATGGAATAAGGAAAAAAAAATGATGTTGAGGGTGGTTTTTAGTTTAAAAGAATTGCATATTCTTGGCTAAGCCTTGGGACACCCACCTTTGTGCATCTTCTTGGCTCAGTTTGATCACATTCCTTAGGCTCTCTACTCCCCATTCTCAGCAATTAAATGTTGAAATGCCTTGCTGTGTTATCGGGGTTGCAAGTTCAACTGTCTGATGTATGACTCACTTCGAGTGCCCTTCCTTTTTCTCCCCTTCCTTTTTTTTTCTACAAAAGAGAGCTATTTGTTATACATCCAGAGTCCAGAAGTCCTTATTACTCTTTGACTGCTGAAGGATAGTAGGGGGAAAACAGCAAATCAAAAGAGGATTTCATCCAAGAAAGCACATCCAATATGAAAGTAATTGCTAGGAGTTCAAGGTCACTGTGTATATTGGAACAAAAGGGGGATAAGATCTACTACTTTGATTTGCTACTCCATTTGAATGCTCCAATCTACTAGTCTGCACCTTACAGTAAACAAAATGGATTAATACTTGTTTATCATAGGCAGGGGTTTTCTCACTAATTTGCTTTTCTGTTTAATTTCCACTCATTTGCTGATTACTGCTCAAAATCCACTTATTTGATGCTTCCTGTATGCCAGACACTTTTAGGAATCATCAAATTCATCACCATATATACAAGGAATACTTTATTATACATTCTGGAAGATAGAAGTATCACATGTGACCCTTAGGGCTTAGGACCTCTTTGGAGATGTGAGACACAGAATAAAAATAGTTATTTAATGGGTGCCCCAATACCAACTCCATGAGCATACGGGGTCTGATAAAACCAGGCCTTGAAGGAAGGGAGTCTCAAAGGAGAGTAAGTGTGTGTGCAGTATATAAAAATCACATGCTAAATGAGCACTGGTAGCCATGCTAGGTCAAGTTGATTGATTCTTGAGTATCCTCCTATGCATCAGTTTCTCTTTTGTGATGTGAAGATAAACATAGTGATGACCACATACCACTGTGTGAGTGGACATGAGCAACGCACTCAGAGACACTAAGGCACGAAAGCATGCCAGTCATTGTTATTTTATAGTATGAGGATTATAAGAGGCCAGGATCTGACACGTGAGCCTGATCATGCCAGAAACATGGCACCATCAAAAATTTAAGCAAGAAAAAAAAGTTGGGTATGTAGGCTCTTACCTGTAGGCCAGTACTTGGAAACCTTAGAGCAGGAATATCACCATGAGATTGAAGCTAGTCTAGACTGTAGAGTGAGATTCTGTCTCCAAGGAAGGAAGGAAGGAGGAAGGAAGGAAGGGAGAAGGAGGAAGAAACAGGAGGCAAGGTCAGCAAGAAGTTGAGCAAGACCATCGTTGAAATAAGTCTGAGAAAATAATGTATCCACAATGACAAGGGAGGATTGTAGCTGCCTTCTTTCACGGTTTGCTTCAAATTCGTTTTAAAAATCTCCAGTGCTCAGCTATGATAGAATTATTCATGAAAAGAGAAAAATTATTTTATCTTCAACCCAGTTTCCCATAGCGTAGAATTATGAAATCTATTAAAATGTGACAGGAGTATAAGATGATATGGGAAGAGATGANAGCCTTCTGGAAGCGGGTCTCCACAAAGACAGTGCTTTGGCCATTCTAGTATAACTAAATGTAAGTTAGTTTTCTCATAAGGTTTTGGAGTTTTCTTCTTTACTGTTCCTTCCATCTTTGCATCCTCCCATCATTATAGTTTTGAGACTTACCATGCGTCACTCATGCTCCCAGCTTTTCCTTGGAGACGAGTTTCACAATGCAACCCCAGGCTGGTCCTGAACTTGTAATCCTTCCATTTGTGTCTCACCAGTACTAGGATCCTGCTTTCTCCTTTTCCATGCTATCCCGGCATTCTGTTTAATTTTACACATCCATTAAATAGAACCCCCTGCCTCGTTTCTACATTGCTGGTGGCTCTCTTACTCTGTCTCTTATTCTTCAGAGCATTCCTTCTTGGGACTTCTGCTTGATATAATGTAGAGAAAGTGCCCACACTCTAGGTAACACATATAGGTAAGCACCCTTGCAGTTTGTTATATAAGATGGTAAAAGGTTTTCCTAATTGGAAAGCAGGGTAGTAGGCATAGGCAGTCCACCTTTCCTGCTCATCTTCCATCTTTGATGCAACTGACTGACAACCTTTGTTCCTGGTCCAGAAGAGGTCTAAAATGTTACCTTCCCAACATTTCAGTGGCTTGAAAAGACTTGGTATGCCGTGATCCCTGAGGATCAGCTCTTCTGGCTTGTTGTCTGTCTTCCTCTCCCAGATAGGCCAGTCTTGAAGATCCATGCTTCTCATTAGCTAAGATGGGGAATTGCCATCTGTGTTTACTATCTAAGAAAAAAAAATAAAGCCAAGGAGGATGAGAAAGATGTGGGCATTACAGAGAAGTAGCATTCTATTTCATGAAAGTGTTGATAATATGATGGAAGATGAATTATCATGTTTTTTTTTCTTTTTGAAAAACATGTATGCGTTATAAGCATTATTGGATTTAAAACAAAAGCTGACCTTAACAGTCTGGAAAGAAACAGTAAAATTTAAGAGGTAGATAAATGGAGGTATATTTGGATAGGGTTCACACTGCAAAGGAGTGCTACATTGTTTACAGGTACTTATAGAAAACCAGTCAGGTATGGTCCTGAAAGAAAGTGGAAAGGGGATTCTGTGACTATGTAGGCAAGAGGATTCCAGGCTAAGGGCAAGATGAGATATGACTTAAAGGAGTCCCTTTGGGGTTCTTGACTAATGACACATAAACCAGTGTAGCTGGAGCAGTGTGATTAGATGCATAGGCACAGGCTCAGGAGATGGTTCAGTTGGTAAAGTGATTGCCCTTCAAGCATGAGGAGCTTGATTTGATCCCCCAGAAGTAATATATAAAAGCCAAGTGCTGCCCTGCTTGTAATCCCAGTACCAGGAAGGCAGAGATAGAAGGATCATGGTGCTTGCTGGTCAGCTAATCCATCCAACTCTGAGGTCCACTGAGAGACCCTGCTTCAAAAAAGATGGGAGAAGGCTGGAGAGATGGCTCAGCGGTTAAGAACACTTGACTGCTCTTCCAGAGGTCCTGAGTTCAATTCCCAGCACCCACGTGGTAGCTCACAACCAACTGTAATGGGTTCTGATGCCCTCTTCTGGTGTGTCTGAAGACAGCTACAGTGTACTCACATTTATAAAATAAATAAATCGTTTTAAAAATTGT
This sequence comes from Mus minutoides, assembly GCA_902729485.2. Lineage (NCBI taxonomy): Eukaryota > Metazoa > Chordata > Mammalia > Rodentia > Muridae > Mus > Mus minutoides. The sequence continues at coordinate 16,338 of LR754707.1, forward strand.
TTAAAAATGAAGATGGAGAGCAATCGAACACACACACACACACACACAGTGACCTATGGCCATATGTACCATGTTCTAAGCTATGGTACAGATGTTATTTATTTAAAATCTGTTATTATTGTTGTTGTTTTAGTGGGTTTTTTTGAGACAGGGTCTCAAGGAGCCAGGATTGGTATCAAGCTCTTGATCCTCCATCCTTCCCATCCCAAGTGCTAGGATTGCAAGTATGTGGCAAAATATCTAGCAATTTTAACTATTTCGTACAAACATGTTACATGTTAATGAGGTAACATGAGTTTTGGAAACATACATTTTATCATGTTTAAATCTGATTGAACATATATTCTCATTATTGTGAAGACTTTCAGTCCTTGCGTTTTTGAAGTGTGCGGGACATTTCATAATCACATGATTATGTAATAGCACCCCAGAGCTGCTTCTTCCTCTCTGCCTGTCACTGATGACCCCTCCCCCACTGCCTTTCCTCTGCACCTTCCACAGCTTGNATATATATATATATATATATATATATATATATATATATATATATATATATAATGTTACATGTATAATGGTATAATCATTACTTGCTAAATATGCATTCATATATAATGAAATATTTGAGTACCTCCCATCTTAAAAAAATCCCATATTCACTGATTTCAGATTTTTGGATTAAGGGTGTATTCTTTTAAAATGCTTCTCTGGCCCCAAGCACTTTAGTTAAAGGCTATTCAACTTGTATATAAGTGTATGAAAAACATAAATGTACATGCAAGCATATTTTCTGTATTTCTGAGTCTCAATAAAGTAACATTTACTTGAAGCACTAAAAAACAAGCTTGTGTTTTCTGCTTGGTCTCCCTTCTGTTGATACAATATATTCCATATGGCTACTACCTGAAATAGAAGCTGCAGCATTTATCCATCTAACTTGGTAAGGGGTTCTTAATACTGGTTTATTTATGTATTCATTCACAAGTAGATGGCACTTAAGTCCAAAATGTCTTTAAGCATTATTATTATCCTACTGCTTTTTATTTCTAAAATGAAACAGCCCATAAAAATTCTGTATCATTTTACTGGTTCATGCTATAGAGAAATAAATAGTTGGTGTTTTGAAATTCTTTGCCAAAAGCTTAAGTACTTGGCAGGAATGATCTGGCCAAATGATGTTCTTTTCACAATTAAAGTCCTTTAAATACCAGATCACAGATCATAGTGGATCATCCTCAAATGGCAAGCTTAAATCTTAAGGCCAGCTTTTGTGAGTAAGGCGTTACACATAGGCATGTATTTCCTCTGTGATTACTTGGAGTCTGTTTTTTTCTGTCTCTGTTACCATTCTCATTCTGCAGTGGTTTTAGACACACTATCCTGGGAAGTTATGACTGGAGTAAGTTTTCCTTTCACTATGATAAATGCTTGACACAGCCTGTTGTTTATGCCTTATTGAAAAAAATACAAATCTAAAAGTGTTCCTAAATGCCCTTTGCTCACTCCTTTCATTGTGTTCTATGGGAGTGTTTTGAGGGAGAAAGAAAGGGACAGCATGAAGGAATTCAGGCAGTCTTTCTCTTTTTCCTCATTCCTGTGGGCTTTGCTGTGAGTTGTAGCAAAAGACTACTCCCATCTCTGATCTCATAGCACAGTCCCCTTGGGCCTATTGATCCAGACTTCAGCATTGCAGGCATCCAACAACTGGTCTGACAGCTCATGGTTCTTTCTGCTTCCCTGGGAGGAAGCTGTATGTAGGGTTTTGGAGAGCAAGAGCCTTGATCCACACTATAAGTGTCATATGAGGTAAAGGTGATATAAATGTATATTCCTTTTGATGCTTGGATTGATGGAGATAAAACAAAGTTGGAAAGGATCCAATTGTAGCTTGCAATTGGATGAAAAGGGATACTGGGTGAAGAGGCCAGTGATTCATATGTAAAAGTACTTCATACATATTAAGGTGTTAAATACGCACCATTTCTTATATGTTTCATTATCTGAGGGTAAATTACATACTACCTTTAAAGGAACAAGGAACAAAATTCAAAATTAAACTTATTTATTTATTTATTATTTATTTATTTATTTATTTGGGGGAGGGAGGGTGTGTGCATATATGTGCTTGGGTGTATGTATGAGTACAGGCTTGCAACAGCATGTGTGGATGTCAGAGGACTGTGTACAGGAGTTGGTTCTCTCCTTCCACCATTTGAGTCCTGGGTATCAAAATCTGTTCAACAAGCTTGGTGTCAAGTCCCTTAACCTGAGCCTTCTCACCAACTCAGAAACCTGATTCTTAAACATTTCTGGAGATTGTCTGACTGTTGTTCAGATATGGTATCTGGCAAGATGTTTAAAATTTTTACTTCAAATAAACATCCCTACTGTTATGAGTTTATGTCACAAGTGGATCTTTGCTGCATTTCTCATTATAGGTGTTCAAGAGACGGTATTTTTATTTGACTCAACTTCCTGATGGTTCATATATTCTCAATTCTTATAAAGATGAGAAAAATTCCAAAGAGTCTAAAGGTTGCATCTACTTGGATGCCTGCATTGATGTTGTTCAGGTAAAGCTATTGCAGTAATCATTCCTTTCTTTCTCCAAGCAGGTTGTTGAAGAACGATTAAAAATCTAAGCGTTCTTTCCTTCTTGGTTGATGCTGTCCCCATGCCCAAACACCTAAATTAGAAATTTCCAAATCTTCTCAGTACACCACCTTCATTCAGCGCCAGCATTTAAAGCTCTATCAAACCCATTTGAGTCTGACTCCAAAGTACTTCTTGATACATATTATCTTTTAACTCTTGGCTTTTTCTCTGGGTATCCCTTGTATTGCCTGTCCTAGAGTTCTGCCTTCTTTTTTGTTTTGAGATTTCTATTATTATCATTATTTTTATTATGAGTACTTTTTGTGTATGTGGGTATGTGCACATGAGTGCAGGTACCCGTGGAAGCGAGAAGAGGGCATTGGATTCCCCTGCAGCTGGAGTTACAGGCACTTATACCCCACTTAAGGTAGGTACTGAGAACTGGACTCAGGGCCTATGTATGAACAGTAGATACTACTAAACACTGAGCTATCTCTCTACCCCTAAGTCTTGCCTTCCTACTTCCCAATTTGCTGTTTTACGTGAGTCCATCTTCATTCCTGAGACAGAGTGGTTCATTCAATTGTATTTTCAAATCCTTTGGATCTTGATTTCCTGTCCCACAGAGGAAGATTTAAAGCTCTTACCATGGAATTCAAGGCCTATGGGGATTTTCCCTTAGCCTATAGTCTAATTTCATCCCTTTTCATTCCTATATAAATCCATGGTCTGATCATAACATACAGTGTATTCCATAGAGTTAAGGCATGTGTGTGGCTTCCTTATTTATTCTTTATTTTTGTGATGCTTAGAATTGAATTTAGTTTTGTGCATGCTAGGCAATATTCGTAGCCAATGTTTTATGTTGACATAAAACCTTGCTAAATTGCCCTTATCTTTTAAAACTTGGTTTAAATTCCATTTCAACCTTAAAGTACTTTCTGTTTCCTTCCTTGCTCTCATATCCACAGGTCAAATTTAATTCCATGTCCCCTGGGCTATCATTTGGCTCTTACCTTTATCAAAAATCATACTTTAAATTGTGTTTTGTTCTCTTTTGGAGTTGTGTTGCAAAACCCCTGTCTCACTCATTCCTGTATCTCCTACAATAATTAATAAGGCTGTGCACACCCTAGGGAGTAGCAAATGCTTATTGATTTGGATTACTGGAGCTATAGACAAAGGTCAGGTGGGAAAGAGATGTGCAGAGGAAGTATTTGAATATAAGTCAATTGACAGAGGGAAGGAGCCTTGAGCTGCTGAAGAGAGAGTGCTGATTAGTTCAATAACTTTAGTTTATCTGAATCCTTATTTTCAAAACTGTAAAGTTAGATTAATGAGCTCCACGTACTGTATCCAATACTATTCCATGAGGTGCAAATGCAAAGAAATTAAACCTGTGCGAATCTGTGTAAATTCAACAATGTTTTTATCTCATTTTGTTTAGTGTGTATGGTGTTGAAGCTGGAACTTCAGGTCTTAAGTCCATTTGGCAAGTGCTCGCTCTCTGAGCATCAGCCCCAGCACAAAGGTGCTTTTTAAATACAAAATAATCGCACCTTTGAATTTTACTCAAAAGAAAAGACAGGCACACATGATTTTTAGATCTTCTCAATCAGCCCTGATCTAGTGTCCTTTCTATGTATTGTTCCCACAGACATCCATTTATGATTCCCTCTTCCTAGCATTTTCCAATGCATAAACCTTTACAACTTGCTACGCTGGTTTAATTTCATCCTTTCATATGCTTTGAAGACAGAAGAGGAGGACCTTCCTTGGTTTCTTGAATAATGGCCATGCAGTAGAGAATTATTGATTTATGGCCCTATGACTCTTGACATGATTGCTGAGGCTCTGGAGGGGATACTAAGCCACTTCGTTTGTCATGACAGAGAAGGTGATAAAAGAAAAAAAATGTGTTATTGGGTTTGAAGACAGGATGGGTTTTTTTCCCTTATGCAGTGTGGGCCACTCCACATACTTTAATTAGAGTCACAGTTTAATGTGAAACAGTTATGCCCTTCTTTTACCCTAGTGATATATTTGATTCTGTTCATGTTGAAATAAATTGCATATCTGTAATAATGAGAACATATAAAGGAAGCATTGTATTTGTTCCAGGTCATATTTTCGCTTGCTTCTATCACCAAGTTTTGAAAGTCTATAAATAAAGCACGCAAAAAACTTTGAGTGAAGATAGCAAAATGCATTCTTGTTTGAATGGTGGTCGTTTGGTTTCCTAAATGTAAAGGATCCCAAAGACCCTAAATGCTTGATGCCAACTTCACCCTTATTCCATTTTGTTCCAAACTGGGAGGAGCATCAAAGATAGGTTTAATGTGGTCTGGGAGTTTGTATTGAAAGAAGCAATGATTTTGTGAAAGTATTGGTGTACATATAGGTGTACATATAGGCTGAGCTGAGGTAAAAGTAACATACAGATGCATTTAATATTAAAAAGGGCAGCTGATCTAATTGACCAAGCGTTTTCCTTTCTCCCCTTCTCTAGTGCCCCAAAATGCGCCGTCATGCTTTTGAACTCAAGATGTTAGATAAGTATAGCCATTATCTGGCAGCTGAAACTGAGCAGGAAATGGAGGAATGGTTGATAACGTTGAAAAAGATTATTCAGATCAATACTGACAGTTTAGTGCAAGAGAAAAAGGACACAGTCGAAGCAATACAAGGTAAGGATTTTGAAATAATTTGCTCTTGAGGTAAAGCCCCCACTTTTAATCCATAGAAACATCCTCTGTGTTAGGTGAAGATAGAACCTTAATATTGAAGGCTAACCTTTTTATGAAGAGTGGCTTCAGAAGAGGCTTTTCAAACTGCACGGACCTGACACTTAAAACACACTCGTCAGAAATTTGCAGCAGATTTTCAAAAGTCCATTAAAGCTTCCCCTGTGCTTTCATAATTCCAATTCTTCGCCATAAATCTGGTAGGAACGGATGGAGAGGGAGCAAGGAGAGTCCTTTTAGGTCATTAGTAACGGTCTGTATGGTTTGGAACATCTGCTTTTAATGAATTTGCAGAGGAGGAAACTAGCAGCCAAGGAAAAGCCGAGAACATCATGGCCAGTTTGGAAAGGAGCATGCATCCGGAACTGATGAAGGTATATCTTTCTTATGGCAGCTTGCCTTCCAGTGACATAAAGCAGGGCAAGCTATTAAGGTTTTAATGATGGATTTTATTTGGAAATGTCACTTTCATGTTCAAAACCCCACCAAATTTGTTAAACAGGTAGAGAGAAAAGATGCAGTNGAGAACATCATGGCCAGTTTGGAAAGGAGCATGCATCCGGAACTGATGAAGGTATATCTTTCTTATGGCAGCTTGCCTTCCAGTGACATAAAGCAGGGCAAGCTATTAAGGTTTTAATGATGGATTTTATTTGGAAATGTCACTTTCATGTTCAAAACCCCACCAAATTTGTTAAACAGGTAGAGAGAAAAGATGCAGTCTGAATGATGCACTTGAAAGTGTCCACTCTCCGTGTGGAAAATCTTTTTTCCCTCCCTCCCTCCCTCCCTCCCTCCCTCCCTCCCTCTTTCTTTCTTTCTTTCTTTCTTTCTTTCTTTCTTTCTTTCTTTCTTTCTTTCTTTTTATAGACACAGAGAAAAAAAGCATTCTAAGCTTTTGTAACACCTATTTTGTCTATTTTTATTCAGTTTGATTTGATATATAATTAAATAAATATTCTTCTTTCAATGGGCTAATGATGCAGTTCATGCAAATGATATTCAGCCCAAAGACACATGCTAATTTCTTTTGTAAATTATGCAAATAATTTATTCAGATAAAGACTTCGGTGAGCAGCTATTGTTTGTATTATTTTACCCTTCTTTGTGGAGTTTGAAATGAACAAATTTTGAAAGTAGACAGTTATTACCATGCATATCTTACTCTGTGTTCTATGTTATAATTCATTGAAAGTGACAAACGACCTATTTGTTTCAATCTTTGCTGAGTCTACTTGCAGTTTTACTTTATTCATTTCCCTGGCCTGGTGATACAAATTTATTTCTGTTTATCTCTTTTCAATTTATCCCTCTCTTAAAAATTTTAAAACATCTTTAAATTAAGTTACTGCACTGTACTCATGAACTCATTGCTGTCTATGATTTAGTGGATTTTAGTCGAATCCTTTTTATATTTTTCAGTCATGATAGACTGTGCAGTTCCTTATCTTCCCTAAGATGATAGAATCAGAACTGTATATAATAACAGATGAAAGACACTATGGAAAAGTCAGATATGGTTTGGTCTCATTTATTTCTTGTTTGCATCCAAAATCTTTTAGACTTATATTTTTACACTAAGTACTAAATGTAGAATATTTTAGGTCTTTTGGAAATACATAAAGATCAGATCTATTTCTTATTATGAGTCTTAATGATGTGATAACAGTGGCGATGAAGCTGTGTAAACGACATGGTTAACTGGTATTTAGCATTGCTTTTGAAGGAAATGTAGCAANTGTGTGTGTGTGTGTGTGTGTGTGTGTGTGTGTGTGTGTGTGTGTTATTTGTTTCCCATGGCACACATGTGGAGGTCAGAAGATAACTTGGTGGATTTGGTCCTCTCCTTTACCCCTTAATGAGCACTGGGGATTGAACTTAGAATTTCTAGCTTGTATGGTAGTGCCTTTAGCCGCTGAGTCATCTTGATTTTGTTTAAAAAAAAATTGTATGAGCATAGCAGGATTTAGCTCAGTAAAAACATATTAAGAAAATATAAAATAATTTGAGAAAAACCTGATTTCGTTATTACTTTTTATGCTTTATCGAGTTCTCTAATTGAGTTTTAAATTTGGCATGATATTGACATAGTGTGTATGTACAATGCATACTTAATGAAATCACCATGCAAAGTTGATATCATGTGTGGTTCCTGCATATGTATGTGTACACCTTTTTGTGCACCTGTGAAATCCAGAACTTGACTTGAACTACTGTTTCCTATCACTCTTCTTATACTTTAAAATGGATCTCTCACTGAGCCTGTAGCTCACTCTTTTAGCTAGACTTGTGAGCAAACCCCTGAGATTCACCTGTCTCTCGTCATGTTCTTCTCCAGCTCTGGGTGTACCATGTTATGCCAGCATTTCCTGTGGGTATGGAGGCTCCCAATGAGGGCCTCATACTTGCACAGTAGCACTTCAGCCAGTGACCTTAATGCCAGCGAATTATTTTTTTTTTTGAAAACAACTTCTATTTTGCCCATAGCAATTTTATTATTGTTTTAATGTCAATTACGTGATACATACATATAGATGTTGGTGAGATGGTCTAGTTAGTAAAGATGCCGATGACTTAAAGCCCTAGAAACCCCTTTAAAGGTGGAAGGAGATAATTCTAGAAAATTTTCATCTGACCCTTGTGCATGTGCTATTGTATACATACCAACACACACACACACACACACACACACACACACACACACACACACAGGGACCCGCACACACTAAGTAAGTAAATGTAGTACAACATAGAACAGTGAGTTTCAGAGATGGCAGCTCTGGGATACTCACTCAGAAAACTACTTGTTGCAAGCATGACTGAGCCTTTGATTGCCCTCGGTGATTGGGCTGTAATTGGACATGTCAGGCTCTTTGACTGAGTACAAAGGAGGCAATTGATGGTGGTTGAACTAAATCTAGTATCTTTAAAAACTTATGGTGTAGTGTTTTTGTGGTCATGAAACTGAACTGATATTGTGTTTATCAGTGAGCTCCAGTGAGAGAAAACCCACAAATGTGATTAATCTTTAAGGACCATCTTTAAGAATTTAGTGTTGATTGTGGAAGGTCATCTGACCACGGAGTAATGTTGTGTTAAGTAGAAAAGGTGAAATGCTATCCCCTAATTTCAACTTCCTTTTCTGGTCACATTTCAATGTAGAGAGAGAAGATTTTTGCCAGTGACCTTAAGGGAATAACGAAATGCTATTTTGACTGAAGGGATATGGATCAAACTTTAAACTGTGGGGAAGGCCATATAGCTCAACGTTTATACTTAGGGCCCATAGAAAGAAAAGGATTTGGGGGATAAGGTGCTTTGGGCCAATTACTCTTCACATTCCAATGTCCACATTCTGAAGACAGAAAATAGAGCAGATAAATGGACAGAAATTAGAATTGATCTCCATGGCAATGGCTTGCATCTGCTGGCCCCATAGATAAGTGTTTAAAGGGGCTCTGCCTAGTCCCACACTTGCATTATTTTTGTAGATAGATAGAGTCAGAGTGAGGAAACCATACATTCAGATACAAATTTTACACATTAGACTCTTTACGTAGGGCTTTTATTATAGACACAGGCTGGGTCAAAACATCTATAATTAGTTAGATTCTTCAGGTATAATACTTGTTTCGATGAAGTAACTGAGTTCTTGGCTTGACTATTCCTTCTTGCAAACAGTCTTTGATCAAATTCATTTTGAGTCACTTCTCCCCTACCGTGCTATGGCCTTAATGAAAGTGTAAGTTGTTCCATAATCTACATGTGGCTTTCCATTTTCAACTAGAATGGACAAAGGTACTTAGTCTATGTGAGCCTTGGGAACTGGAGAGTTCTCTAAAGCTTTCTGAGGAAACAGGGATGCCTACCCTACTCAGAACTGATTCCCAGTATCTTTTGTTTAAAAATTGTATTTATCTTGAAATACAAGTACTTAAAAAAAACCTGTATCCTTTGTGGTAATTAGGACACATTCCTCAGTTCTGTTACAAGCTGAGCTCAAGTTTATCTATCTTCTAGGCAGAAACCTCTCTTTCTCCCTCTCCCTCTCCCCCTCCCTCTTCCCTCCCCTGTCTCCCTCTTCCTCTCCCCTCCTGCTATCCCTGTCTCCCTTTCCCTCTTCCTCTCCCCCTCTCCCTCTCTCTGTCTCCCTTTCCCTCTCCCCTTCCCCCTCTCCCTGTCTCCCTTTCCCTCTCCCCTTCCCCCTCTCCCTGTCTCCCTTTCCCTCTCCCCTTCCCCCTCTCCCTGTCCCCCTTTCCCTCTCCCCCTCACCCTCTCCCTGTCTCCCTTTCCCTCTCCCCCTCACCCTCTCCCTGTCTCCCCCCCCTCCATCATTTAAATGTAGGTGGTTACCCTGAGTTCCAGCCTTGGCTGCCTCTCACCCTAGATGCCAATGACTTTCCAATCCTTATCAATAACCCAGACCTCTCAGTTTTCCAGCCATGTAATTACCTCAAACTCAAAGCATCCCTAACTGAATTGCTCATTTCTACTCACCTTTCCCCCAAATCTATCATTCATTGGTATGACACAATGAAGTTTTTAACTTCAGTGTCTCTATGATTTCCTGGGTCTGACACTGCTTTGTTGTCCTGGTTGCCTTTCAAGCCTATTCTTGTTAGTCTGTCCTCCTATAGAGCTTGTGAAGGAAACAAATCCTACTGCTTTGAGGTTATATTTTATGAGTACAAAGAAGAGGAGGAGGAGCAAGGAGGAGGAGGAAGGAGGAGGAGCAGGAGAAGAAGAACCAATTAAATAATACTAAAAAATAATGTTAGATAAATCTAAGAAAGGACATATGAACTGTCAGGATGTATGCAATTTTTTTTAACAGGGAGTTGAGGAAATATTTTTCTTCAGAAGTGCAAATTGATCAGAGAAACCTGAATAAAAAAAGAGAGCAAGCCAGACCATTCTCTGGGGTTAGGGTTTCTGAAAGAGTAGCAAGCACAAAGACCCCGTGGTGAGAGAGGTGTTAGATGTAGTAGAAAAATAACCAAGGATTGACCTGTGATTTGGAGCAGTAAAATGATGGGGAAAGGCAAAATGAGTAAAGGACAAGGTCACAACATGGGAAATGGAGTCAGGAGTCATGCCGAGTAGGGTAGGGGTTTGTATGCCCAGCTGTGGATTTCTGATGTGTTCATTGCCTTAGATCAGGTTCTCATCATCTCCTTCCAAGACTTCTCTGTCAGCTCTCAAAAGTTGCTATAAAGTCTTCTGACAAATCTTGTTGAGTGAAAGCATTCAAGGGGGGTTCAAATGGACAGAGCTATTGGATTCTTCTGCCAATTCCAATATGCTGATCTGAATCTGTATCTATCAGTGTTATTATGAATAGTGTCTTCTTAAACAACTCATGCTATCTGTTTTTGCAGAGGTTAGACTTTTCAGGAATTGAGCCTGATGTAAAGCCATTTGAAGAAAAGTGCAACAAGCGTTTCATGGTGAATTGCCATGATTTAACTTTCAATATCTTGGGTCACATTGGAGACAATGCGAAAGGACCACCCACAAATGTATGTATGACCCTTTCTTCTACTGTGCTGGACCCAGCATATTAAAGAAATAACTTACTTTTTTATAAGTAAGGACTAATTGGCAGGATGGAAATTCCAGTGTTAGCTATTATGATAAATTTGACATGAAGAATTTCATCTCTTTCTTTTGGCCAAAATACAAATGTTTTCTCATCTTGAGAGGATTCCTGCAAATCTTACCTACTTAGAGTAGCAGATAGAGAATATACTCTCTTTTCAGGACTGGCATGTCCCTAGAAACTGGAAAAAATCTGCCCTCACACTGGATTTGACTAAGGAATAGGAATTCTTTAAGAAAATTGGTTCATAGAAATTAATTAGTTTCCCCAAGCCTTCGTGAGACATAGTTTCTGTTCAGTCTACTAGGCTCACTCATTGTCCTATAGAATGAAATTCATTCTTGGTCTGTGTAAATATTGGGTATCATGAGTTGATGTGGTCTGAAATACTTGCCACTGTAAATTTCAAATCTTCAGAGAGACTATTTAATGATCATCTTTATTTTGGGTTTCTAGTTTCACAAATATTAAGTAAAGATAGATTCTTTCATAAACTACCTGAAATACATCAGAGCACTTTCCTGCCTGCAAAGGGTTAATCTTTATGCCATCTGGCATGAAATTTCTCTTTGAGACCAGCTTTCAAATGCCATCTGTAAGGAGGAAACATGTCTTCCAAATTTGCTGATGGGGCAGAGCATTTTTTGAGTAATTTGCTGTTGAGTGATGCTAGCTCTAATGAATTATATAGTCAAGTGCATTGTAGTATACCAGAAAGTAATTGTTTTATAATCTATAAGTTAGCAATTTTTGGAGTCATGTCAGTAAATGTATAGAAATATAAGTTTTATTCATAGATCAATTTTTCTTTAGGTGAAACTTTTGAATTCTGTTCTTTTTAAAACTGTAACTTGTTAAATTTTGTGAATTCATACCTTGGAAATTTATATCTGACAAAATTAACTTTTTATCTTAATTTAATGATTAAAATTAAAAGTCTTTTATTTCTGAATGCCTCTCCTGTTATTCGATGCATAACAAGCATAATGCACTTTTAATTAACTAAATATTAAACTCAGAAGATAACACAACAAACTCAAACTTGAAGAAAAAAAACCTCATTTGCAACTTGTCTCCCAAAGTCTTAGTTTTAAAATGCCAACTGTCTTCATTCCTAGGTTGAGCCCTTTTTCATCAACCTTGCCTTATTTGATGTAAAGAACAATTGTAAAATTTCAGCAGATTTTCATGTAGATTTGAACCCACCCTCTGTCCGTGAAATGCTGTGGGGTACCTCAACCCAACTGACCAATGATGGGAATGCAAAGGGCTATTCACCTGAGTCTCTCACCCATGGAATTGCTGAGTCTCAATTATGCTACATAAAGCAGGTGAGTGTTGATCATTTTGCAGCACTTTCAGAACAAGAGAGAGAAGCAGCTTTCCTATTTCCTGGTTTCAGGCAATTTTCTTACAGCATTCTACCTTTTAGAAGGTCTGTCTACAAATGGTCTTTTGCTGACTGAGGTTGGCAATGGGGAATGAAAAGCAATGAACATGTTAGTAACATTTTGGTAGAGTGACATTTTTAGGTGGAACCATGATAGGAAATTGAATGGGAATATTTAGGGAAGTCCAATGCAAATGTAGAGCCAGATATACACAGGTAGGCTTAGTGGTCCTTCTATAATCCCAGCACACAGACAAAGGATCTCAGAGGCAGAGATAGGATATTCTGGAGCAAGATGACTATATATGCTAGTCAACATGGTAAGCTCTAGGTTCACTTAGAGACCCTTCCTCAGTGTTTAAAATGGAGAACCATTGAGGAAGGCAACTGGTGTCAACCTTGGGTTCCCACATGCACACATACACATGTGTATCATACATTGTAAGGAACACATACATCTTCACACACCACATACATACATACATATAGACAATAAATGAACCTCTGTGTGCCTCACTACCTTCTCCTCTATAGCTCCTGCTTCCTATGGCCATTATGTGGGCTAGACAAGATGTACTATCCCTAGAAAGCACTCTGCAACAGGTACATCCACCTTGTTCCATGCAACATCTTTTCTCAATGCAGTGTGCCTGTTATGGGTAGCACTGATAACAGTGAGCTTAGATAAAGGAGGGAAAACATGTGCTTTCATCAATTGCCAAGTATTATTAAAATATAACATTCATTGCTGGCTTTAGTGTGGATAAATGCCAAGGTGGCTGGAATGGGAAATAATAGGTACTCAGTGAAAGGTAGCAATACCAGTTGTCAGCTTGACTATTCTAACCTGTCCACATCACATGACATACTGGTGCATGGACCATTTGGAAGCCCAGGGTGCAATCTTCTTCACTGTCTCCTTACTATATAAATATCTCTGAGCCTCTGTTTCTCAATCCTTTAAATGTGTACATAACTAGTGGCTTCTCCCTACTACTCAGTAGGGAGAAGAGAATAATCTCTGAGAAGTAGAGGGGGAGAGGATTGGTGGGGGGAGAGGAGGGGAGAGGGAAAAAGAATGGCTAGTTAAGATATGGGAGAAGATGGGGGAGGAAGTAGAGAGGGTCAGGAATTTGAAAATAGGTGTGTAGCAGTGGGGAAGGGGGAACTGGAGGTAGTCACTAGAAAGTCCCAGATGCAAGGGACCCAAGAGGTTCCCAGGACCCAACAGG
>LR750642.1:0-40096 GCA_902729485.2 Mus minutoides
TTTCCAGGATCTGTCCATTGATGAGAGTGGGGTGTTGAAGTCTCCCACTATTATTGTGTGAGGTGCAATGTGTGTTTTAAGCTTTACTAAAGTTTCTTTAATGAAAGTGGCTGCCCTTGCATTTGGAGCATAGATATTCAGAATTGAAAGTTCCTCTTGGAAGATTTTGCCTTTGATGAGTATGAAGCGCCCCTCTTTGACTCTTTTGATAATTTTGGGTTGAAAGTCTATTTTATTCGATATTAGAATGGCTACCCCAGCTTTTTTCTTTGGGCTGTTTGCTTGGAATATTGTTTTCCAGCCTTTCACTCTGAGGTGGTGTCTGTCGTTTTTCCTGAGGTGTGTTTCCTGCAGACAGCAAAATGTCAGGTCCTGTTTGTATAGCCAGTCTGACAGTCTATAGCATGGGATTCTTAAGACATGAAGTTCTACAGTTCTACAGCAATGAAGAGACACTGCAACTGAAATCTTCACAGATACAAATGAATCGAGGCACTGAGAATTTCCTGTAAATATTTGTTAACATTGTTTCTATGCACTGAAGGTTAATAGTTGGATATTTTAATGGACAAACTTTAGTTCTAACTAATATATTTAAAATGATTGTGGAACAAAATATAGTGTATAATCAATTATCATTCATATGCACTGATCAGGAATATTATTGCTTATATTCAAGTCATAGATCATGATACCCAAATCATTGAAAAGAGAATGCCAATCTTTACAGATTCCATGGTTTAGGAAAAAACCCTAAGATGTGATCAAAGGATAATTTCATGATAGGAAGAGGTGGCAACAAAAGGTGAATAGCAGCAAATTTCAGAGTAATTAGACAAGATGTGGCAGGATAGGAAACCAACAAATAGAGCGTAAGGTCTACGTCTAGAAGGCCTACGTCTAGAAGAACATCAAGATTTAACTATCATGGATGTTATGGAAGAAACCATGTTATTGTGCACATAACTGTTCTGCAAACAGCTAAGATATTCCTTATCCAATAACACCTTGAAAACAGTATGATCCAGTATTTTACAAAAAAAAAAAAAAAATATTTGTTTCAAAGTTTAATAACTAATCCAAAAGCTGTCTACTGTCTAAGTCATATTCATGATAAGTGTCTGGATCACTAGTGGGTAAATAGAAGACATTCTAATAGGTGCTGATGAAGAACTCTCAATGGTTAGATTATGTGAATAGCTTTCTCTTGCACAGGATGTTAACTTAATTTAAGTATTTGTATTAAGTAATACACATAAAGACATGACACATACAATACCAGTATAACTGTCTAATCATAGGTTGCTGGCTCCTATTGCTCCCCAGTTTCTATGATTTTCTGGGCTCTATACTAGCTATTGAGTTGACAGCAACAAACCATAAGCCATTCTTCTATACAACATACCATGGTGAAAACCTCACAGTCCCTTAAATATCAACTCTTTCTTCCATTAAAGTGATAGATACATGATCTAGTTTTAAGTAAATTTATTTTATATCTTTGTTTATCTTTTGCAAAGATGTATATTGAATCTAACATATGCTGGACAAGTTCTCTGCCATCGAGAAACGCCCTTGGTCCTTTGATAGATATTTAAAATTAACTTTTACCCATGAAACACATTGGCCTTTCTCAAAAATCATAGGAGATCTGTACTTTTCTATCTTTATATTCCATCAAATGATTATGATTCATTTTATGGGCACAATTTACTTGCTCTGAGAGATATTATTCTATTCCATTTATTTGCCATTGTGTTCCCTACAAAAGGTAAAGCATAATTTGGGGTATTGGTTTTTTATTTCTGTCCAGTCCTTTCTACACACTACTTGTAAGACAGAAAGCTCTCCTTATACTCTTCTTTCATGGGCCTTTAAAAAAATCTCTTTTCTTATGTAATATATATATATATATATATATATATATATATATATATATATATATATATATATATACCACAATTTCACTTAGGTATGTATATACAATTAAAATTCCACTGTCCTTGTTAAGTTACTTTAGTGAAATCACTTGCTGCCAAAATCAAGGTAGCTGTAATTGAGGTTTGAAACTCATTTTACTCAGAGACAAAACAAAACCCAAATTTAAGTTCACAATTGGTGACCATTTTTTCCATGTCTGCAAGCCAAATACATTCTAGTGTTCAGGGACACATGTCACCTTGAAGCTTGTGATCCTATTTACTGAAGGTCTTCTGGCTTTCTCTCAGCTCAGTCCTCTTGAGTTCTTTATAGATTCCCACAGCTTCCTCATCTTGATCATCATTATTGCCATTTGTCTAAGGCCTTTTGCAGTTTAACTGAAAAATACAACTTGGGAAGGCATAAAGTCCACTGCACCTGTGACAATGTCACTTTCTATGTTGGACAGAAAAGAAAATAAGCTAAAGAAAACATAGGAGTTGAAAAGCAAGACTAAATGGAGTGCTTATTTAAACATATTCTAAAATATGTTTGTCTACTTGACCTAACTGCTGGCTTAAATGCAATAAGAAGGCATTTTAACACCATTAGTATCTGGATGTCTGCCAGAGAAAGCTCCTTTCTTTATACCCCCTTAGGCAATACTGATGAAACTACCTAAAATGGGGTTTAATAGCACTTAATTCATTTTAAATGCTAAAGCAACCAGTAAAGTGTATCAGATGATCACAAAAAGACACTAGAGGTTAAAGAAAGTATTCCAGCAGGAACGACAATGCTTATAAATAAAATGTGTCACATTTTTCTCTTGAAGTCCTAGTGAAAATCTCATCTTCTAGTAGACAACGATTTCTGGCAAGTGCTGCCTTAATCCAGCAGACGAGTGTGACTGCCTTCTCCAATGTACCTTGCCCAACATCATGGTTTATTTTTGGTTGTTGATGTGGCAGGTAATGGCAGACTAAATGGAAGGTATGTTGAAGCCTTCAAACTTCTTCCTATGCAATACATTTAACAATCTAAATTCCAGATGCAGACTGCCCAGAGCACAGTGCTAACTGCTTCTGTGAATTTTGGTAGATAGCCAGTATTTAAGTAAACATTACAAATCATGGTTGTCTAGTAAATACCAAGGCCGAAGCCCTTGAGAAATTTATTATTCATAATGTACATTATATTGTCAGATGGGTCGTGAAGCTTCTTCTTAAAGAATTTGACAGAAGTTTTGTTGGATCCCTAGTATGGAACAGTAAATGCAGTAAAACCCATGCAAAGTTATAGCATAATAGCCTTTCCAGCTCAGCCCCATTACAGTCCAAGCCCATGGCAAGATAGCCTGCAGTTACCATTTCACAAGTGATGATGTGGATGAGGGCTGGCAGGAGCATCTGCTGCAGTGTCTCCAGTATCTATCAGTTTACCCTGATGATCCTATGGAAAGAATTGTTCATTTTCCAAGATTTAGGGCTAGTCACTGGGGAAAACATTTCAGCTGAAAGTGTTTGACCCTTTCAGGCCTTTAAGTGTAAGTTTATATAAATTCATCGATTAGTGGGCATTAAAATTGTTAATGAGTGTAATCTGGAATAATTAATACTTGGATGTATTTCTCTAACTAACTATATACATATTTGTGTATAAATTATATATATATATATATATATATATATATATATATATATAATCATGTATACATATATCACTTATATATCATATTAACACATATATAATATATATCATATAGATAGATAAGCACACATGTATACATGGTCACTTTGCATTGTATTTTAGCTTTAGTATATGAAATTGTTCAGCTTCAAGTCATGAAATTGTTCCTAAGTGGAATGACTCTTCCATACATTAGAACCAGACAGAGACACACATCACTGTGTTAGGTAACGGGGAACATAAAGGCAGAGTAGTGAGTCCACATTACAACATAAGGCATTATATATCCTTATTGAAGAAGCACTAGATGATTTTGTAATTCTAAGCATTTAGGCACCAAACCCAATGACACACGATTTCATAAAAGAAACACTAGTATAGCTAAAATCATATACCAACCCTAACTTAGTGGTAGTAACTTATTTCAATAACCTGCTCTCACCAATAGCAAGATCATCCAGGCAAAAACTATAAAGAGAAATGCTAGAGTTAAATATTGTCAACAATTAAATAAATCTAGCAGGTATCTATAGAATATTTCACCTAAACATTAAAGTTTTTTTTTTCTTTTTGTCAACAGCCAATGCTACTTTTTACAGAATTGGAAACATATTGGGACACTACTATGTCCCAAAATATACAAGAAAACTGAGGTGTCACCTTGAATATTACATGTAATAACTATAAATTAAAATTGGAGATCAACAATAAAAATCACACACACAAAAAAACCATACAAGGTCATAGAAGCTGAACAACTCACTACTAAATGAAAAATGGGTCAAGATTGAATGCTAAAAAATTTAAAATCTTTAAGAATTGATAGAAAACCATGTCTCGAAAAACAAAAACAAAACAAAACAAAACAAAAACAAACAAACAAAAAGAATTGTTAGAAAATGAAAATTCAACATTCTTAATTCTTTCTGACACAGTGAAGACAGCCTTAACGGGTAAGTTCATAGCACTAAGAGTTTATATCAAAAAAATGAGATGCTGCTCTGCGAAGCCCGGGGGTATAGGGGAATAGTGGGTAGGGAGAGAGCCCATGTCCAGCCAGAGTTCCTGTGCTCTGGGTGGGTGGATACAGGAGAACTGCCAGACACTTTCCATGCAGCCCAGGGTGGGTATCTGGGTGTGTAAAGCCACTGGCCCCATATGGCTGGGTGTGGACAAGGGGCAGCCCCCAGTACCAAGTTCTCATTCTCTGGCATCCCATGCTGTATATGGCAGAGTAGCTGAGGACAGAATAGGGGCACAGTGATGGCAATAGGCCCCAGAGATATGGGAAGAGGGCAGGGTGAGAGAGGGGGTGCTGGATGGTTCCCATGCAGGTGAGAGTGTTTAGTACAGTCCGTGGCTGGAGAACAGGAAGGCCTTCTAATGGGAGGTTAGAAGCAGCTTGTTAGATGAAAGTCTATCTCATCATCCAAGCAGAGCAGACTTTGATGAACAGAGACAGTCTATGGTTTTAGAGCTTTATTATAGAAAGGCAGGGGGAAGGAGAGAAGGTAACAGGGAGAGAGAGAAAGAGAGAGAGAGAGAGAGAGAGAGAGAGAGAGAGAGAGAGAGAGAAAGAGAGCGAGAGAGAGAGAGAGCGCATGGCCAAGAAGAGAGAAGGGAAAGGGAAAGAGAGAAAGAGAGAGAGTAAGAAAAGTGAAAGCTTAAAAGAGAGAGAGGTAAAAGCTTAGAGAGTAGAGAGCTTAGAGAGAGAGTAAAGAAACTAAAGCTTAACAGTAAGAGAGAGAGCAAGGAGGGGCCAAGCAGCCCCTCTTATAGTGGGCTTGTTTTCTTGTTGTTGCTAGGTAACTATGAGGAGGAGTCTAGCCAGAAGGCCAGAAGCTTGGGACATTGTTTACATGACCAGTAGCCACATGCTTCTTCTGTGGGGGCTGTGGGTTGGTAACTCTGATAGGAGCCAGGGGTCCAGGAGACATGAGGGAACCCCTTCCATCCCATGTAGGTGAAAACTACCACCACTGGGTACCAGGGTTCAAGACCTCAATTCAACTGGAGACCAGGCTGTCTGTATATAGTCCATTGCTCCACAATGCTCCTCATTTTATGAACTCAGTGTCACACTTGAAAGCCCTAGAAAAACATTAAGAAAAAGCAATATCCCATAACAGTATACAGCAACAAATAATAGAGCTTAAGACTGAGATAAGTTAAATAGAAACATCAAACAAACAAAAACAGTGCAAAGACTCAATGAACTGATGCTCAGAGACAGTGAAAATTATTGCCGAATTTTTGGTGAAACTCATCAAAAGATTCAAAAGGCAGATTAACATCAATATTATTAGAGTTGAAGTGAGACATACCAACCATTTCTATAGTATTATTCTCGTTGTGTCAAAAATTCGCGGAATTATTGTCAGACACATCTAACTTTCTACATCAATATACCTAAAATCACTTGCCTAATACTAGGGAAAACAATGTCTATTTATCTTGAAGATGAGATCAAGGAGATGAGCTTTGCTTCCCTCTTTGGCCTATGAATTTCCTTTCCATACCCTATATTCACAGTATTGCTGCTATTGCATAACATTTTAATTTTTCAGTATTTCAACAAATACTACTGTACATTGTCACTTTTTTCTATCCAGGACAGATCTGGGACAGAAATTTCACACTATTTTAGAATCTGCACATATAATATTTTGTCTCCTGTAGACTTAGTGCTGTCATAGGCAGGATAGATGACAAGGCATTAGAAGTTTAATGTATTTTCAGAGAAGTTAACTGAGATGTATATTGGATGGCTTATCAGATAGCAGTGATATCTTACCATATGTTTTTCTAAGAAGAAAAATAACAATAACAACAAAATTATGACCTGATTTGATCAGGTACAACTTCAGGGAGCATTTGGGTTGTGTGGCCTTTGATAGAGGTAGAAGCTGACTATGAACAGGGGAGTAGGAAAAGCTTTAGAAGAAAATGCAGGTGAGTGAAATGTAATTAGTTACAGAAGAAAGACTGGCAAAGCAAGTGGGGGTGAAGTGAAGAGGGTGCGCCCTTTGGAATTGGTAAGAGCTACAAGAGAGAAGAAATAATTCTCCAATGGTAAGAACATGGATTGATTCTTCAGTTACAGGTAGTAATTAGTTTCCAAAATCCAGAAAGAAACTTTTGTCAGAGTTTGAACTCAGGAATAATATAGAACTGAAAGAAGAGATTTAAGGATCATGCTGCAGATGAGTTCGATGCCTTGGCTATAAAGAAGGCTGAAATGGTCCTAGTGAAGAAACACTTGTGTAAACTTGATCTTGGTAGAACAGAGAGTTTACAGAGAGAAAACTTCACTGAATTCAGACCATTTAGACAGGGTGTAGAATGTAACCTTAAGGTTCTACACATCTCCCTCCCTCCCTCCCTCCCTCCCTCCCACCCACCCTTCCTCCAGATTTCCTACCTTTTTAAATTCTTCTTAGATAAAGATATTGGATAGAAAGATGTTGTGAGTCTTAATTAAAGTTGATCACCTCTTTCAAGATGAAACACTGCTGGACATATGTGGATGCAAAATATATTACCCAGTCAATTATATTTGTGTTGAGTACTCCCTCAACAATTGTCTCATTAAAACTTTTTATGGAATCTCAGTAATTCTATTACCTGACATTTAATAAGTGCCTAAACAATGTAGCATGTAGATATATATGTGTCTAAGTATGTACTTGTGTGTGCATGTGTGTGTGCATAATCATGAGGAACTAGTTACACAGCAGTCTCTAACTGCATTCACCACCAACACCCACTTTTAAAATTTACTGTTTTCTTTTCCACTTTCTTTAATAAACTCTCTCAGTTTTACAGCAATGCAATCTTATCTTGTGCTTGATCTTCCCACTTTTGTCTCAAAAGGAAAAGACAAATTATTGGGTTGACTTTTTATAATCTACTCAGTTTTTGTAAATATTATTACTTTCTAGGTCTTTCCTATAATTTATAAATGTGCATCTCCCACTCACACCTTTATCAAAAGCTTTATGCAATTCTCTTTCATCACTTAGAAAAGCATTTAGTTTAGTCCTTTAAATCCAACCAACAGAAGCATTTTGTGGTAGTGGAGAGCAGATAATATCCAGCTGATCTGAGTAATGAAATGTATTTTTACTTCTATTCTTTTCCTTTTCTTTATAGCCAGTACATCAACTGGTACCAAAGTGGAGAACATTCTCTGTCTGTGTGTCTTTTGAACACTTTGGCTAATACCATGATCTACTTCCCTCCTTTTGGACAATTCCAGTAGGCTTCAACTGCCCTCTTTGCTCCTTTGAAATTCTTCTCCACCCCATATTCAGAAGGATCTTAGAAAATAAAAGGGGGTTGTTGTCTAAAGTTGGCAATGGCTTCACTCAATGCTGAGAATAAAATCAAGCTCTTTACCCCATCTGGCCTTGACTTATTCTTCTGCACATCTTGCCTCACCATGCTTAAGCCAGAAACTCCTTTCATGGCTTTCGTTTTTGCAGCTCTATTCTTTGGCAAGAGAGGCTTTAATAACTTCTTCCCCTGTCTGTAATATACTCTCCTTATATTCAGTGAAAAATCTCTCTCTTAAATATAGACTGATTAGAACTTTCCACTATGAGTACACAATTTAAATTGAAGGGCGGAAAAAAGAAAAACTTTACAATTAACATTTTGGACCTAGAAACAAAAACATATGCATACGTACATCTTTTTTTTTTTTTTTTTTTTTTTTTTTAAATCAACATGGACGTAAAAGCTACTAGCCAAAGCCATAGAGCTAGCATTCTAACAAGAGCCTTAAGTGACTTGGGATTGCACCAATTTAGGGCAGTTATAGTTTCCATTACTATTTAAATTTTCTGATTGTTTCTTGTGTGTCAATATGTTCTTGTAGAACCCATCCCACCAAACTAAAGATAACTCTCCTGAAAGTGTCATCTGGTACCCTCTGTTCAAATATAACATTTCCCATAGAAAGATATTAATCACATTTATCTTGTATCTAGTTCTAGCAAATTCATATTTTGTGGGCTGATATGTGTGTGCTACACAGAGAGAAAAGATTAGGCCATTTCGTGTAAAAAGACTATTCTTGGTTCTTATTTCTATTTAGTGCTTTTAGTTCTCTGTATATTATAGATGTTAACACCCTGTTAGATATGTAGCTGGTAAAGATTTCCTCCCATTATATAGGCTGTCTCTACATGTAACAGATATTTTTTGTAAGAAGTAATTTTTAATTTCCTGAAATTGAATTTGTTGGTTAATGATCTTGTTTCAAGAGGGATATGAGTGATATTAGGAAGTCCTTTCCTACTGGCTTTGTCTTTGACCATAGTACTGGAAAAATTTGGAAAATTTACTCTGGTGCTGTGAGCTGAATCCATTGCCCCTCCTCACATGTTTAGTTTTATAGTGCCACTGAGTCACAATCTGCTCTCATTATTATTTTTTAAGATGATGTACATATGCTTTAGTACACACCAATGCCTTTATAAGAAGGTTTCCTTAACTCAATATTTGCAATCCTGTTTTTCCAGGTGTTTCATGTCTGTTAATTCTGAGAAAGTTTATCCAATGATTTTTGACTGATCTGCTATATGTAGTTAAGAAATGGAGAACCCCCTCCACCATACACACAGAGGAGGCATTTTATATGCTATAAGAAATAGAAGAGTAACAGTCACCTCAACCAAATGCTTTCAAAACTTCTCATTATGTTCCTGAACACGTTTCTTTTTGACTAGACCCTGGAAACACAAAGGCATCAGTGGAAACAATGAATACCAGATTTGGTGTTTTCCAACAGAAGTTCCTGCAGGTGATTTGAAGAATGTCAGAACATGTAAGGTGCTCTCAATTTTATTCAAGTGAAATCTTCCATTCTGGCTTTTGTATAAGCCTGGACTCACACTTGGTGGTACACACCACAGCCCTAAAGGAACTCTAGTTTTAGATCAGTGTCAGAACATTTATATTCTATTTAAAAAATCCCTAGAAAATGCCAGCTCTACCCAGGCTAGGATTGCTTCCCCGTGTCCTGCAGTTACAGTTGTCAACATCAGTAATGTACATGACGTTTGAACTTCTTCCAAGTGGCTAACGCACACGCTCAGTCTCCTGAAAAATTTCAGTGTCTGCCCACCTGCTGTTCAAGTGTGGAGAAGAGATGAAAGACATTTTCCTCCATGAAATTAAAAAGGACCTAAAAACAAACGCTTCTGACTGAACGCCTCTGTGTGCAGTTTGTTTCTGCCCATCCCGACACTTTTGCTATTCTACAGTACTTATTACATTACATCCTCTCTTTAACACAATCATATGCAAAGCAATTATGATAGGATTCATTAATACTATGTAAAACCTGTAATGGAGTTTTACATATAAGAACTTTGATGATGATGATGATGATGATGATGATGATAGTGATGATGTTGTTGTTGTTGTTGATGATGATGATGATGATGAACATAATTTTAGAATTCCTGGGATGAAATGCAGGCCATCTCTGTCAGAGGGAGACATAAACAAATGAAATTGTTTTGCTTATAAGGAAACCAAAAAGGTTGTGGTAAGAGACAATTTACTAAAAGCCTTTGAAGCACTCTTTACTATAAACATAGTCGTTCATTCCTCCACTAGATTTCTGTTTATGCATTCACAGACTTTCTGTATTGTACCTCTGGAGATACCCTGCAAGGACAACAAAGGGAATTTAAAAGATGCATCTGTCCTAGTTCCTGTTCTCAAAAGAAGTTATTATTTTAGATTAGGCATATGGATAGACTAGATAAAATAGGAACACAATGACTAATAAAGCAAGATGTAGGCATACAAGATAGCATATGGTAGCATTAAGTAAAAAAAAAAATAGAAATACAGTCAGGAGATATTTATATAGTCAGAATGATCAGGGAGATAAGAGAGCTTGGCTAGGCATTTTATAAATAGGTAATATTTAAATAGACAGCAGAGAAAAGACATTTTCCATATGGAACAGCATGAGAATATCCAAGGCGGTGGTAACACAATCAACACAGGAGAAGTGGGGGATTGGCATAATCATGAATTTCCTACATCAGCTAATTCATTTCTTTACCACATAGATCTTGTTCTTTCATCTACACATTATCCTAAGCCATCTGGAACCAACTGGAAATGTTTGTTGTGTGTTATTCATGTTTTTCTTGTTTAAGGAGTTGGCACATGAGAGAAGAGAAGGTCAATACCAGAGCACAAGTGATCTGATAGGGGATATGGGTAGGGTCTTCAGTTCAGTACAAAAGGAGGAGGGAAGAGAATAAAATACCAATAATGTTGCATGTAACAGCTACAAGAAACCATACTATTATCTGTTTACCTATAAATACATGTACAATAAATGTAATTCTGCAATAATATACATATATATTTTTTCCTTTAGCTATTGTATTTTTTTCTTTTTTCTTTGATATTTTATTTATTTACATTTCAAATGTTATCTCTTTCCTGGTTTTCCCTCTGGAAACTCTTATCCCATCCTCCCTTTCCTTGCTTCTATGAAGGTGCTACCCCATCCACTCCCAACTCCCTGCCCTGGCATTCATCTACACTGGGGCATCAACCCTTCCCAAGACCAAAGTCCTCACCTTCCATTGATGTCTGACAAGGTCATCCTCTGCTAGGCAGCTGGAGCCATGGGTCCCTCGTACTCTTTGGTTGGTGGTTTATTCCCTGAGAGCTCTGGATTCTAGTTGCCTGATATTATTGTTCTTTTTATGGGCTGCAAACCCCTTCATCTCCTTCAGTCCCTTCTCTAACTCTCCCATTGGGGAGCCCGTGCTATGAGCATCTACCTCTGTATTTGTCAGGCTCTGGCAGAACCTCTCAGGAGATAGATAAATCAGGCTCCTATGAGCATGTACTTCTTGGTATCCATAATAGTGTCTGTGTTTGGAGACTGTATATAGGATGGATCCCAAGGTGGGAAGTCTCTGGGTGGCCTTTCCTTCCATCTCTGCTCCACACTTTGTTTCCATATTTCCTCCATAAGCATTTTGTTCCCCCTTCTAAGAAGAACTGAAGCATCCACACTTTGGTCTTCCTTCTTCTTGAGCTTTGTGTGGTCTGTGAATTGTATCTTGGGTATTTGCTACATCCACTCCAGTAGCAACCCGTGTGACAGACTGAAAAGTCTAGGCGCGGTCCCAGAGCAAAAGGCCTGGGACTTAAGTCTCCTGGAATTGTGGCATCCTGTATAAAGAATGCTCCAACGTCCTTGATTTAGTTAGTAAACAGATCTGTGTGCTTTCCCCTAATATTGCTTCATTATAAGTGCTCCTAAGGATTCATATTTTAACATATAGCCAAGTTAGATCCTAGGCAGTCCTTGATCCAACCTTGAGCATATATAGCTAAGTCACTGCCCTACAAAGGAATTCACCACTACCTAGGAATAAGGAAGTTTTCGATCTGAGAAGGAACCAGACTAGATAGTTAGAACTATAGCTAGCTAAATTACACCTAGATACAAGTATTCACAATGGCCTAGGGGGAAGGTGGACTACGACAAGGGAATGAAACCCTTGCCCCTGGCTCCTAAGTTTAAGCTGACCTCAGGTGGAATTGCTTTTGATCCCAGTGTTAACCTTGAATCTTATCCCAGTTGGTTCTTGCCAGTCCTTCCTCGCTTGTATTAGTGTTTTGTTATCTTGCTGGTGTGTCACCTAACTTCCCCAATTTCTTCTGTATAAAAGTCTGATGCTCAATTTAACAAAACACACTCAGATATTATACACTCCCTTGTGTGTCTGTTTGTCACTCCCCGAATCTTTGCCCACTTCCTCAAGAGAACTCGACCCACGCAGGCAGGGGACTCAGAGGGCCTGTGGCGGGTATTCTGGGATTTGGGGCTAATATCAACTTATCAGTGAGTGCATACCATATGTGTTATTTTGTGACTGGGTTACCTCACTCAGGATGATATTTTCTAGTTCTATCCATTTGCCTAAGAACTTCATAAATTCATTGATTTAATAGCTGCGAAGTACTCCATTGTGTAAATGTACCACATTTTCTGTATCCATTCCTCTGTTGAAGGACAACTAGGTTCTTTCCAGTTTCTGGCTATTATAAATAAGGCTTCTATGAACATAGTGGAGCATGTGTCCTTTAAGGAACATTTATTATTTGAGCTGAGAGTGCTCTCTCTAAGTGCCAGAGACCATCTTTAAAAAAAATCAAACAGGAGATATGAGAAGCTCTATTTTGACCTGTTGTTCAGAGCTTCCAAAACATTGCATCTACTTCTACTCCCTCTCATTATCTACCAGAAGCAAATGAAAAGTCCCTTTTTCTGAAGATGCAATACACATCACAAACAGGGCCTTTGACTTCTGATCTAGAGCTAACAGGAAAGTTTCTTTTTTTTTTTTTTTTTCATTTTTTTTCTCTTTATTAGATATTTTCTTCATTTACATTTCACATGTTATCCAGAAATTTTCCCTTACCCTCCCGCATCCCCGCCCTGCTCCCCTACCCACCCCCTCCCACGTAATGGCCCTGGCGTTCCCCAGTACTGGGGCATATAGAGTCTGTATGACCAAGGGGCCTCCCTCCCAATGATGGCCAACTAGGCCATCTTCGTCCATATATGCAGCTAGAGACATGAGCGCAGGGGGAACTAGTTAGTTTATGTTATTCTTCCACCTAGAGGGTTGTAGACTCCTTCTGCTCCTTGGGTACTTTCTCTAGCTCCTTCCTTGGGAGTCCTGTGTTCCAACTAATAGCTGACTGTGAGCATCCACTTCTGTGTTTACCAGGCACTGGTATAGCCTCCCACAAGACAGCTATATCAGGTCCCTTTCAGCATTATCTTGCTGGCATATGCTATAGGGATCCCTCCCATAATCAGCCACCAAAAGAAAGTTTCCTTTTTTGAGGACACTTCTTTCATGGTGCCAGAAGGCAGCATGCAAGCTTCTAAAGACAGATACAACTAACATTCCTATACATCTATGATGATCGTGAACAGCATCAATTACCAACATGGCATGATACCTTACAAGTGCAAAAGTGGGGTGCATACCATAACAGTAACAATACTCAAAAGAAGACATATCATGCTTGGTACAGGAAACCTAGCTAACTTGTTAGTGCTAGTGAAGTCATGGCTATTGGAGAAAAACCTACAACCACTATGCTTCTAAAGCCAGCATAATGCTTAACAATATAAATATTTGTCCTTAAACCCATGGATAATTGTACTCTTCACTGTCATCAAGGAAAACTCTTTGACAGTATAGATAACCTTAACCAAACAAACTGCAGAGATATGGAATCCGTCCCATTGGATACATCTACAAAATGTTCTCATACCTAAGATGCAAGGAACATTTCAGGAGAGGGGACAGAGAAATTATAAGAGGTAGAAGATATATTTGCTGGCTGAGAGATTGTGTTTCCTACTAATGTCAGAAGCTATACTCTTAGTTTTCAACATCATGACTATATTTGTGAGGTGAACAATGGCTGTAACAATAGACATGTAGCAGTTCATGGAAAACACCTACAGGGCCTCAATACTGCTCAAAGAACATTGGGCTACAGAGAAAAGCTCAGAGAGGGAGAAGTGGTTTCCCCCTGGGAAGAGCACAACAATTATTTGTTCAGTGTCTCATAGTCACCCCTAAAAACATACATACAAGTAGTATTATACAAAGTTAACAGGTTGTATTTCAGAATGTATGTGTATATACAAATATGCCTGTAATACAATTGAGTAGAAAAGAAGATATGAATTTGAAGTTGAGTGAGGAAAGGTTCGGAGACAAGAAAGGGAAAAGAGAAATATTTATATATTTTTAAAATAAAAATATAATAATTGTAATTATTTTACAATAATATAGTAAAGAAACATAAAGAATTCAGCCCTTCCTTAAGATTTACTATTATTATTTCTATTATTAATTATGTGTGTGTGTGTGTGTGTGTGTATGTACATGCATATCTGTGAACATGTATGTGAGTAAAGTTTCCGCAGAGGCCAGAAGAGGACAACAGGATCCCCTGGAGCTGTAGCTATAGGTGATAGTGAAGCTGTCTAAAGTAAGAGCTGGATACTAGGTCTCTCTAATTTCTTACTTTTATGTGTTAATTAGCATCTGAAATATTATTTTTACCACATTGGAGATGATTGAATCAAACATCAGGAGAGAGAGAGGGAGAGAGAGAGAGAGAGAGAGAGAGAGAGAAAGAGAGAGAATAGCACATATATAATGTATATAGCACATATATTTTCATATATGTATTATATACCACATACTATATACTATGTACTACATATTCTATGCAAGATAAGCTATAAACTACAGAATACCCACTACACAAAATATACTATATACTATACTAAACACAATATACACTATAGACTATATCCTATGCACTATACATTACACATTACACATTATCTACTATTCATTATCAACTACCCATTATATTCCATATAATATTCACTATATACTGTATACTACCCAATGTATAATATATACTATCCACTATCTACTATCTACTACATACTATAATATATAACTCTTATATATGCATAAATATTCTTATTTATCATATATTATATATATATATATATATATATATATATATATATATATATATTCTGATTTATGTAACTAAGATTGAAATAACTTGATTTTTTCTACATGTTCATTAAATTTGAAATAGTATTTGATTTATCTGTGTCTCTTCTCTCCCCTTCCTCATTACATAGCTCTTATAATTTTTTAGAAAATTTAATCCAGTATTTCGTGGCTTCAGACCAGTATAATCAATCATTTGATGAACCAGATAATTGCTTTTGCTTTCTCATTTACTTTAATTATGGGCAACATTGGGTAACACTGGTTCATATTTGTCAAATGTAAATTTCAAAAAAATCCCCTTTAAGCATACCTTAAATTTTCATTTTCAGCCTACGTTTAATTTTATAGTCCTTGCAGGTATGGACTTTAAGGAAACTTAAACCTAGAATTCTCCTTATAGCGTGCTTCTTGTCACTTTCTTAGAGGCATAGACTTAAACATTGACTTTTATCCCAAACCAGAACAAAATGCTTTTTCTTAATATCATGTTTCTATTTTTGTCAAAATAAAATAACATAAATATAATAAAATATTTTCAGTAAATAATTTACATTTGAGAAATGTTTTGTTTTGTTTTAACAATTATTGAAATATAGAATCTCTCCACCCACGGGAAAAGGGAAAACATGCTATTTATGATTTCAGGCTAGAGAGAACTTTCTAAAGATTTATGTATGTGTGTATATAGATGTTCTTTGTATGGATTTCTGTACCATAGTCGTGCTTGCAGTGCCAGTGGAGGACAGAATAAGAAGTCAGATCTTTAACTGAAGTTAGAGTTGTTTGTGAGGAACCATACGGGGATTGAAAACTGAACCTGGGTATTTTGCAAGGATGGTAAATACTCCTAAGACCTGAGCTACTTCCTTGATTCCAAAAAAAGACTAAATAGTTCACTTCTGTAGTTTGCCTAAAATTTGCAGGTTATAAAAATCTAACTTCTTGTAGGTGTCAAAATGGAAAACATATTAATGATTTTGAATGAAGTCAGTGCAGGTTCCAGAAAAAAAAAAAAGACATATGAAGTGGTTAGAATGCTGAGGTTTATGGTAAGATATTAGTAACAAATAACACAGGACACTTGTGAAATTATACTGTAGTAAGAAGCAGACAAGCTTTATAGCTAGGTGTACCGAGTTAAATTTATTCATTATGATTCAAATTTTATTGTAGCTTAGACCAGATATATACACATATTCACATGAGTTATACATCTGTCAGACATCCAACTAATGATTGCGATTGTGCTTTTCTTCTCAACTCCACAACAAAAAGTAAACAATGTCTATTAGTTATACCAAACCTGCTGTTGTCTTCTATACCACTAAGATCTAGAACAGCAGGGTGTCATCCACTTCAGCTTGTGACATGTGTGTTACTCTCTAAGGAAACAGAGCAGTTGCCCCATCTTCCATCATCAAGTCCTGTCTCTCCAGGACGCCAGAGAATACAGGTGCCTAGCTATGTTAGTTTCAACTTTACATGATGATGAATGAGTAAAGATTAAAGTTTGTATTAGTCTTGCATAATCAATTTTCTAAAACTTCTTAGAACAATATTCTGTCACTCCAATGTTGACCATCAAAGTAAAGTGGAAAGAAAGCAAGGCCCTCGCAAACACTAGAAAAAACCTCAACACTGTAAGGCCAACCTCACTGAGAGTCTGTTGTGATGGAAACCCTTGTCCACTTTTAGTGTAAGATAACAGTATCCTTAACTTGGGATATCATGTCTGATTTTGAACTCTGAGCTTACAAAGCTGTGCCACAAATTATTCAATGGATCAATATTAACTCTTCAAAGGACCAACTAAAAGTAGGCTTATTTTAGCTTTAAGAAGCTGTATAGTTGGGACTATTTGCCATTTTGCTCGGTGTGCATGGCTTTAAAAGTATTTGACTCAACAAGGAAGACACTGAACCTGCAACTATTGAGATTCTCTTGGCTTCTTTGATCTAAGGATGTGCATTTTCTATATCTGTGGTAAGTTTCCAAGGCAGCCTCTCTGCATTCTATGGTGTCTTCTTTCAAGCACGGTTACAAGCCAGTCACTGTATTCCTTTCTGTATAAGTCTTGACTGTATCAGCCTTCACTGAGACATTCATTTATTTCTTTTCCTTCCATCCATTCCTTCCTTATCATCACTTTCTTCTTTGCTTCCTTTATTATATTTATTCAATCCCTCCTTCTCCTTCTCTCTCATCTTCTCTCCTTCCACATATACCCAACACTATGTTCAAATCTAGCAAGCCATCTTCATTCTAGGCAGTAAAAAACATTAAAGTCATATCTCCTCATATTCCTTTGCAGAGGGTAGCTACAAAGTTTAAATGCTAAATGTTTATATTCAGCATTAGTATCATTTACACTACCCATATTTTAATTCATCACTATTCCTGAGAATGTTCAACTTGTTGTGAATATTTTCAAACTATTTTCTATTGTCCATTTGGGGAAGGTACCTGAAAGAGCTATCAGTCATTAACAAACTATGTATGTGAATCTTTTTCTTCTCTAATGACATCTCAAGTCATTAAAGGTTCCATCTTACCATAGTCACTGCCAAAGAAAAGGCTAATACATAAGTATATGATTAATTAATTAAATGATTGATTGACAAGGAGACATTACCAGTTCTTGCTTTAAGGATTTTCTGCTATTTGTAATGGCCTCAAATTACTATTCTTGAAATATTCATTGATCAACAAAAGGGTCAGAGAATTTTTATGGACATTTATGACCTTCTCATGCTCAAGCCCAACACAACATGTCTTCTTCCTTGTATAGTCATTCTGACATGAGTGCTGTGTCATGGACACACTTATAGTAAAGGTCATCTCCCTCTGACTCGAGATAAACCACCTGTGTTGCATATGTACACTGCCATATAATCTTCAATCTATTTAATATGGGTTTCTCTAAACTTACAGCTGGAACAAGGTCAAATTGAGCTTTGGTCAGACTACAGTGCTTTCTTGTGTCAGTGTGGTCAACTTTAGTCTCCACACTCACTTCACACTCAGATTCATTTTCAGATAGAAGAGACTTCCTCAAAGGTGGAGCTCAACAAGGTCTCTTGTCAGGCAGTAATTCTCATGTATTCACAGCTGGAGAACACCAAGCCATGTTTTCAGGTTTTTAGGGTTTTTACCATACCCAGAAAATCACTGCACTGACTTCCAGGGAAGCTCCAGCTCTGTGTTTCTTCCTGACAACTGAGTTTGAGTTGGACCACTTGTCTCTTGTTGATTTTTTATTTTCATTTTTTTTTAATTTTTTGCATTGTTTCTGTTTTCTTCATGTTTTGCTTTCCTGTCATTTTGGTTGAAAAGTAAATCGCAATTGTGCTTCTGTGTTTATGAGATAAATCAGACAAAGTAAGCCTGGAAGATGACCCTGTTCTCTTACTATCATCCTTACACCCGTATGCTAAGTAAAGATAAAACAGCAAATCTCTGGTTCTGCTTGCTGATGGTAGAGAAGCAGATATGCTCACATCAGACTCAATTGCTCATTGAGCTGCTGGGCAGCAGCAGGGTCTGCAAAGTTTGGGGAGCCTCAGTTGCTGAAAGCTGTAAGAGGATTGAATAGACATTTATGTGAGTTGCTGGGTGCTGGGAGGCATCTGAATGCTTGGGATGTGATGTTCAACCCCATTGTGTTTATATGAATACACATTACCATTTCCAGCAAGGATGCTGATAACAGCACCATGATGCTTTGCTATAAAATCCATTCAGCATTTTCCTGTGTGTTTTACTTCCTTTAAAATGGCTCAGGAATAGGCTTGAGTTGTGCCAATGGCTCTCTGTAACATCCCCTTTCCCTAAATGAGACCTCACTGGAATACACTGTAGGGGTGTTTCATGGTAAAGTACTGGTGTACACAATATCAAAAAAAAAAAAAAAAAAAAAAAAAAAGTGAAGGGATTTTCTTTTAACCTCAAGAGGTTCCAGGATTCTATTTGATGAGAATGGATCTTTTTTGTTATTTCTTATTCTTGTTTTTCTTGACAGTTAATTCTGCTAGTATGTCTATGTTAAAGCTTACCAAAAATTAAAAGCACATTTAACTATAAACAAAAAGCATGGTATAAAGGCTCCTAACAATGTAATTAGCTGTGAGTATAGAGATCAGCATCCCTATACCTTTAACATCTGCAGAGGCCTAACACCCTTTACCTTATTGCTTTGAGGCAATGTCTCTCACTGAGCCTGGAGCTGGATTGGAGACTAGTAATCCTCCTAGTACTGCTCCCTACTCCCCAGTCCTGGGGCTACATGTCCATGACTCTAACTAGCTAAATTTTAGAATTTGAACTCAAGTCCTCAGGCTTACGCAGCAAGAATTCTCCTTAATGTTACAATGAAAGGTTTTTGTTTGTTGTTTTTTCTTGGTATTTTATTTGCTTATGGCCATGGGGTCCTGACATGTGTAATCTTTGGTTGGTGGTTTAGTTGCTGGGAGCTCTAGGGAGTCCAGTTAGTTGATATTGTTGTTCTTCCTATGGGATTGCAATCCCCTTTAGCTCCTTTAGTCCTTCCCCTAATTCCTTCTTCCCTTAGAATATCCATGCTCAGTCCAAAGAGCATCCATATTTGTATTGGTCAGCTTCTGGGAGAGGCTCTCAGAGGACCTCTATATCTGGCTTCTGTCAGCAAGGACTTCTTGGCATCAGGAATAGAGTCTTAGAGTCTAGGTTTGTGTCTGCAGATGGGATAGATCTCTTGGTGGGCCAGTCTCTCGATGGCCTTTCCTTCAATCTCTGCTCTGTTGATTCTTTTATTTTATTTTATTTTATTTTATTTTATTTTATTTTATTTTAATTAAAGAGAGAACTCTATGGTTGGTGGTTTAGTCCCTGGCTGCTTTGGGGTTACTGGTTAGTTCATATTGTTGTTTCTCCTACAGAGCTGCAAGCTTCTTCAGCTCCTTTGGTCCTTTCTCTAGCTCCTCCATTGGGGAACTAATGCTCGCTCAGTCTAATGGTTGGTTGAGAGCATCCATCTCTGAATTTGTCAGGCATTGGCAGAGCCTCTCAGGAGACAGTGATATCAGGCTCCTGTCAGCAAGCACTCCTTGGCATCCACAATAGTGTCTCGGTTTGATGACTATATATGGGATGTATCCCCAGGTGAAGGAGTCTCTAGATAGTCATTCCTTCAGTCTTGGCTCCACTTTAGTCTCTTAATCTCCTCCCATGGGTGTTGTGTTCCCTCTTCCAAGAAGTAAGCCACCAACCAAAGAGTACACATGGAAGGACCCATGGCTCCTGCTGCATATGTAGCAGAAAATGGCCTTGTTAGACATCAATGGGAGGAACGGTCCTTGGTTCTGAGAAAGGTCAATACCCCAGTGTAGGGGAATGCCAGGGCAGGGAAGCAGGACTGGGTGACTTGGTGAGCAGGGGGAGGGGGGAATGGGATAAGGGGCTTTCAGAGGAGAAACCAGCAAAAGGGATAAAATTTGAAATGTAAATAAAGGGAATATCTAATAAAAAGAAAAAAGAAGAAAAAAATAAAAAGAGAGAACCTGAAAGTTTATAATCTCAAGCTGTTACTCAAGTTCAACCAGTGGCATGATTTGAAGCCTGATAGTCTAAGCAGTACAATGTAGGTGTTATATATACCTAGAGATATGTAAATGTAACTAGAAAGCAAAAGTGAACCACTGGATATGAAAACCTTTTTAAAAATGCATTGATGAATTATTCTGTATAATGTTTTCCTTTATGTGTGATCTAGTTAACTATTTCACACATATGTGTAAGTCTTTAATGATCGATGTCTGTAGCCTGAAATACCTTGACTTCATAACTGTTCTCAATAGCCTATCCTAATTGAATACCTTCTGTTCCTTTCACAGGCATCACTCAGCTAATTTTTACGGGCTTTCTGTTTCCACTCTTAACCACTTCTAGATAACTGGTCTTTGATGAGAAGGGAAGGTAGTTTATGGTCTTGACTTTCTTTATAACTAAGCACTGTTTGCCTTTGTTCTTATGTCTCACAAACCTTGAGACAAACGTGTCTGGGCAGAATCTCACTCTTTTCATGCATCTTGAACATGAATATACATATGTGGTGATCAAAAGACATATGACTGACTGCTTAGTTACTTCACATTAAATGGTTCCTCCGGTAATGAGTATATTACTAAAGATGTTAGAGAATGACATCAGACCTGAAATGGGATTAATCAGAATTATAACATTTAGGGAGTTTGTAATGGGATCAGGAATGCCTCATCTATTGGTCATATGGAGGAAACTTGTTGGTATATAGTTCTTTAACTAGTTGATTCTGTAAGAATATGGATGGTGTATAAGATGTCTGTTTAAAATGGGGGAAAATTAGCACATCAAAACTTACCTGGACTCTGAACTACTAGAAAACATTTAAACTTCAAAAATATGTCTTCATTTTATTTCCTTGGCTAGCTACAGATGAATTTGGGTATAGTCCCTTGTTTTGTAGTTTCATATGTCTTCAATGAAACTTAAGGTAAGCTTTAAACTTGCCTTGTCAAATAACAAGAACTCATGCCAGCTTTCTGTCACTGTAACATAATGATTAAGGTAATTAACAAAGAGAAAATATGTGTTTTGGCTTACAGTTCTAAAGGTTCTAGTCCAGGATACAGTTGTTGGACTGCTTTAGGCCTCCAATAAAAGCAGCATGTCCAGAACATAAAATATAGTTTAACCATTAACTTTACAGCCAAGTATCTGAGAGCAAGAAAGAATGGACTGGAATCCTAGGGAACCTTCAACAGCAAATCTACAACGACAAGAGGATCATCGAGAACATCAGAGCCCCCACATACTACACTGAGCAATAAATAGTACCAGCCTCCAGGAAATGCCTTTGACCCATTGAATTTGAAAGCCTTCAGCAGCCATACTACAGAACACTCATTCTTTGTGCTGCGATGACACTCGGTGATGAGCACTCCCTATTCAATAAGCTGAGTAAAAGTATCTCCCCCACCTGTTGAACCCATCTTTGTTCACACAGCAATATCTAGTTTTTATTTAAAAAAAATAGTTGAAGGCAGGATTTCTTTCTCAGTGGTACTCCTATGTAAGTAATGGCAATCAGGGTTTAAAATGGGAACTAGAAAATTATAGATGGATTTTGTCTTCCTCAAAATGATTTTCTTTATTGAAAAAGGTTTCTTTTGAGCTGAACCCCAGGATCGAGAACATGATCTTGAAATCAGAAACTTATTTAGTTTAGATTTGACTCACTCACAGCCTCTTACACAATAACATGCCACATTTAAAGTATGAGAGAGTTCACAGCAAGGAGTCTATACTGTTACCCTACGTATCTTTTCTCTTACAGTGGAAAAACACCCTTCTGTACTAGGTAACTAAGATGGTGTGAATGGCCAAGACCAGGAATCCAAATAAGATGAAGGCAGAGGCAAGAGAATAAAGAATCTTGCTGTCTGCTGAAAATCCCTGTCACAGAAGGCCACAGATGCTACTGCAAAGTAAAGAAAGGTCTGTGAGAGGACTATTGAGACTCTAGAAGCAACCCAAAAGTGTGGTTCACAGATGGTAAGGCAAGGGATCCAGATTCTTATCTCTGAACAAACTTATTATTAGATATTTGCAGAGCTCTCTTCTACTTCAGAAGCAGCACTATACACACCCTCACTCAAGGCAGTTACACCTGTCTCAAAAAAACAGATACCAGCCCAGGCTGGAGATGTCTTTGTGTTGTCTACTACAGGCCCTCCAGAGACATTGGAAGGAACTCAGCATAGGTAAATGGGCTAGAAAGTGTCTGAAGTGTATCCACTTTGTCACTCTTTTTTTCCATGCCCAATCACTCATCTCACTGTAGCCCTGTGATAGGATCATCCCATAACCTGACCCTCAGCACATCACTGGGGTTGTATTCCCTTCCCTGATTGCTAGGACCAGTTTCCAAATGTCCAAATAGCATAATCATGTACTGCTTTTCTGAAATGTTAGGAAAAAGTATCATTTCCTGTCTTGACCCAAGGTCTTGATTCTACTCTCCCATGACAAACTTGGAGGCCAATGTGTTTTAGGAATTGCCATGATATTTGTATGATTCTACAAGCCAACTATCTGTATGTACAGTATCTGTATGTGTGTATACACATTTACCTTTTGAGAACTGGTTCACAAGACTAATGTTTATATCTGAGATGTATATTGGATTCTATAAGGAAACCCTACATATTATTTTATAATACTAAACAGTTTTCAAATCTTTTTGAGTTGTTTGTTCCCATACAAAATGATTCACAAATACTCCATGGTTGGTGTCTGAGAATAACCATAATGTTACCACCGATTTTTGCTTATGGAAATTGTACTTCTTGACTTGAGTAACCTAAGTTTTCTAGAAAAATAATTCCATGCATAGAAATAGTTTTGATACACAAATAATTTGGAATTCATCAGGTTTATGGTTAGCTATTTTAGCTCATATCCCTGAGCATAAACTAGACTCGAATGATATAACTCACTTCTGGTCTTACCCAGAACTTCATAATGCACAAGACGGTCATTGTGGTTAACCATACTTTCCTTCTGATTTCAGGTTGAAGAACAAGAGAAATTGGTCGCATTACCCTAATATCCACTAATATTTGATGAGGATTTTGATGGGGAGAAGTATTAATTCTTCTTGTTGTTTTGTGTTGTTGCTGATAGAGCAAAAGAGATTCTACCCAACTGAGTTCCTAAAATGGTGTGTTTCTTCTGGCTTGCTTGGATGGGAAGTCACATGTGGAACATGCTTGGCATACAGAGAGGAAAATAAGATTTGATTTTTTTTTAATTTTCTAAATTAATTTAATTTAATGGTCATACATTTCCCAGGGCAGACTTAGCCCAGTCCCTGGTGAGATGGTAGGTAACTCTAAAGCAAGAGGCTTTTGCTTATTTTGGCACTTCCTCTGATGAGACTTGGGGGAGAAAGGGAACTGATGATGGTTAATGAGCAATCTTGTTAAAAACCCATTTCTAAGATCACGGTATGTTCATGGCAGGAAGTTGCATATAATGTTCAATGAGAAGATGAACCCAGCAGTATTCATTGTTGGTGTCCATTTGAATATTTTATCATTAATCTTCTATACTCCCTGGGACTTAAATAATAGGTTGTGAAGAAAAATTATTTATTTTAATCATAAATCAACTGAAGTAACGTCAACCAAATAATGTTTTTCACATTTCTATTCATGGCTTCTTTATTTGTGACTTCTGGTTCTGTTGTGATCTGGGAATTTTACTCCCATCTATGTATTAGATTTTCACATAACACTTAAAAGAATGTTTTGTAAGTGACTAATGTGCAGCAAAAGGAAAGTGGCTTTCTAGATTAAGAAAATAAGGAACGCCCAAAGGGAATGTCACACACTAAAAGCAGGTGTCGTTTCTAGAAGGCAGCAAGTGATGTTTCATTTTATATTTCCTACAGCTTTTGTCCTCTTGGAGCTCTTGAGCCAGATAACTCCTCCTTCCCTACATGCACTAGTCACGTCTGTGGTGCCCATTCATGCTTGAGCAAATGGCTGGGGATTCTTCATCAACTAGAGCATAGTTCAGTTTCCTCAAGCTTGGTTTTATAATGTCAAATTGTTGGATCCTATGTTCTATTGGGAAAAACCAAAGCTTCTGAGAATAGAATGCCTACAAAACTCTTTTTTTGCACTCCCTTTTTTCCCCATTTCCAATTTCTGATTCTGTTCTCATGGTCCTTGGGTTTTTTCTGATGTCACTTCCTGAATAACACATATTTCCTTACTGTTCATGTGCCAGACCCTTGCATCACCCTACCCCTTAAATTCAACTTCTACTCCTCTCACCTTCATATTTCAATTTATAGAACTTTCCTCAATCCAATGTTCATTTTAGACCTTTTTATACAAATTCTTTGAATATAGCCATTTGTTATCATTCTTCATTTCTGCATGATATTATATTTCTCTGCAGCAAAGGATGGAATTTTCATTCTCCAAAACTAGATTTTATCTGCCTTGGGAAATTCGAGGAAAGGATGAGAAAAAATGATAGATCCGACTGCCTGAGTTTCTTTTGCATTGTATTCTTTGTTATTGACAACTATACTGCCTGGAACTTGACTTTCTTAATTTTATTTATAAATATATGTATTATTTATTCAACAAGTGAATGAGTAATTTATTTCAAAAATACACATAAAAACTACATTTAATGCCACTCTTAAGTGCTGGAAATTCAGAGATGATCAGAGTTCCAGGCATCTGATTTGGACATTCACACATGGCTCTGAGCTGACAAGGACTCTGCTTAGTATTATGTGAAAATTATTAGAACATCCTAAATAATTATTGAGACAGAAGTTCATTTCTGGATAGATTAAGAAAATTTGTTATTGATAAAGATGGTAAGATGAATATGGTCCCTGCTTTTAGGGGAAATACTTCCATGAACATACAAATAAATAAAATAAAAATGTCAATGAAAGATGCTAGAAAGACCTGTGACAACATTGAGTGTGATGGCCAGAGACAACCACGAAGGTAACATTTTGTCTTAGAGTTTTACTACTGTGATCAGACACTATGGCCAAGGCTATTCTTATAAAGAACAACATTTAATTGGGGTTGGCTTACAGGTTCAGAGATTCACTCCACTATCATCAAGGTAGGAACCTGTCAGCACCCAGGCAGGCATGGTACAGGAGGATTTGAGAGTTCTATATCTTCATCTGAAGGCTACTAGCAGAATACTGATGTGCAGGCTGCTAGGATGAGAGTCTTAAAGCCCTATGTTCACAATGACACACCTTCTTCAACAGGCAACACTGCCAAATAGTGCCAATTCCTGGGTCAAGCATATTCAAACCATGACACATTTTAAGTTGAAAGCTGTGCAAGGACAGTATAATGTAAAATACCTGCAAACATTCTAGGAGATGACCCCAGGTATAAAGATGTTAGGTCAAAGATGAAACACTGCTTTTACACTGTTTATTTTGTTTTACTTTGTTTTACAACACCATTTTACTTTGTTTTACAAAAAAGGAAGAATGAAGAAACCTAAATTTCAATGACCAATTGAACCAGCATAGTCAGTTAAGATCCTGCCAGGAAGTCTGAGGACCTTAGCTGTGACTCGTACCTAAAGCAGGGAAGAAGAAAACTGATACCTGTAGGTTGTGTTCTGACATCTACATGTGTGCCATGGCATGCATTGTCCATTCTCAAAGAAATAAAAATCAGTAG
Organism: Mus minutoides; assembly: GCA_902729485.2. Classification (NCBI taxonomy): domain Eukaryota; kingdom Metazoa; phylum Chordata; class Mammalia; order Rodentia; family Muridae; genus Mus; species Mus minutoides. The sequence goes on from LR750642.1 coordinate 26,483, forward strand.
AATGAAGATTAGTCTGGTACAGCAGATCCAAGGCAGAAACCAGTGTTTGCTTTCGGGTTCTGAGTGAAGTAGGAAGCCATTATGTGGTTTATAGTGAGAACATTAAATTTGATTTACATTTTACAATCTCACTCTTTTCAATTACAGTGAGAAAGCCATGAAAGCAGGAACAGATGCAAGAAGGTGACTGTACATGCGGGGACATGCTCCGGTAGCTCACTGAAGCTGGATGATGAACAAGTGCCTGGCAGAGAGAGGAGTAGACACTCTGTGTGTGGGAGAGACTGACTGATGTGCTGGATGAAGAAGAAGGGAGCTATGGATAATGCCTGTATGTTCAACTGTGCTGTCTTTTGTTGAGAACAATGATTAAAAATAATTTCCCGGATAGATAGCTCTATGCTTAGTCTTCTGAAGATATGTTTTAGGTCACTTTCTGAGAGCTTCTCACTATTATAAGCATTTCTAGGAGCTACAGGGATTGAAGTGCCAAAGTAAGTACATACATACAAATAACAGTGAGAAGAGAAAGGGTATATAGGATTTGTTCCTCTCCACAAACACATGAACACATGAATTTTATTCCATAATACATACTAAACTTTGTGCTCTTTCTCAGAATCCCATACAAGAAATTCTGAAAATATACATATATTCTGCAAAGGAAGTATGCTTTTCATCATCTGAAAGGACACACTATGTGTGCATATTTTTTTTTTATTCTGTTGTTTGCAACTGAAAGAAGTTATCCCTGCTCCAACTTTACCAATATTATAGGACAAAATCCACATGCTCTTATAATGGACAGCATAATTGCACTCAATAGTTGTCCTTCTCTTTGCCTTAAATATCCTTTTTGGAATGTAAGCATGCAAAGCTTTCCTTTGTTCCATCAGGGAGGGATTTGTGGTGTTCTAGTTTGATATGTGTTGTTATAATAAAACACTGGCCAAAATCAACTTGAGGAAGAAAGAGTCTAAAGGATTTAGAGGTTATAGTCAACCATTGACAGAAATTAAGGCAGAAACTCAAGACAGGAACCTAGAACAAGGAACTGAAGCAGAGATCATAGAGGAACATTGCTTAGCAGTTTGCTCAACATGACTTATTGAGCTATTTTTCTTATCTAGCCCAGGTCTACCTTAGGGATGACACTGCTCACAGTGGTCTATGACTTCCTACTTTAATTATTAAATATGAAAATGCCCCAAAGAGACATACCAACTAGCTAAAATGATGGGGGCAATTCCTTTAATGTGGTTCCTTCCCAGGTGACTCTCTTTGTGTTACTTTGACAAATCTCACAACTAGCACACCTGGTTCTAGATAAGGCTGTTACAGTTCATCATTGGTTGTGCATAACAGAAAACTGCCATACAGGATATTATAAAAATGTATACTTGTCTTTGACATATCATGTTTCCCATTATCTGTCCATCTTGGTTACAGAAATCTTTTCAGGAAGAATTCAAAAATGCTCAAGTCATATATTGTAGCATGTGTAAGCAGAATCGAGACTACTGGCAGTAACATTACAAATGGTTTTCATTTTATCTATGTACATTTAAATGTTAAGAGATCAATTCATTCCCACACCATACTTTCATTTATTTTATTTACTTTTATTTACTTTTATTTTATTTTATTTTATTTTAGAAGTGAATTGCAAAGCAGTGGGAAGAAAGCTTGCTTGGATGTGGAGGATGGGTTCCAACATTCTACCAGTTCACTGCTCAGAGCCTAGAGTGTTTAGCAAGGGTAAAAATGGGCACGAAACCATACAAGCTTACTGTTGCCCATGTAAAACTTAACATGTTGCCATAGAAAAACTAAACAACAGGAAGGGAAAAACTTAACAGGAAGAGAGTTTTAGTTGAGATTTGGGAAGACAGCATATCAGATGGAAGAGTTTATGAATAGCCTCTCAGCTGTCCTCAGACCTGCCTTTAGTGGTTTCTAGATCATCCTCTGCTAACCACAATTTCTCCACACCATTTTTCTATGTAGCAAACTCACCAGGGCCCTCTGCACTGTTTCTATTCTATCTCTTTGCACAGTAAGCTAAACATACATATCTCACAGATTTGTGTCACGCTAAATGATCATTTAAATGCTCAGTTCAGAACCCCTGGAATTTTCCATCTGCCTTTAGTCTGTTGGGCTGACTGTGAAAGGTACCACTGAAAAATTCCCTGTGGGTTGGTTTCAGAGTTGGTGTGACTGAAAATCTGTAGCTAACTAACACTTGCAGCATGCAGAAACAGATGAAGGTAGCAGGTCAATAATGATGGAAATACAGATCAAAGAGATATAAACACAGATTAAAGTTTGATCTTAATATTATTTTTAAATAATTCATTGACACATTTCGGGGATCATTGTTTCTATGTTTTCTTGTAAGGAACAGAATAGTCTTACAACTTTCAGGGAGACAGATCTAGTTTAAAAGGAAAGGGTGGAGACAGCAAATAGGCAATTAGTTTGGGGGTAGGAAGAGGAATGGGCAGAAGTGGTGGATGCTCTTAGTGTCAAAACTTCTAAAAATCACAGATAAAAAGGGGTATCCATATGGGGTTCTGCATAGAGAAAGGATGCAAAACAAACCACACTCTTGCTTTTTGTTTTCATTTATACAGAGATACTCCCTTACAACCCCTTCCAAACACAGAGAACATTATACAGAATGTCCAAGGCAAATTAAGGAAAATAATTATTGTAGCTGATGAAGCAGAAAGCCTATTAGAACTAAACGCTCCTTCTCAGTACTAGGAGGTACAGGTACTGGGATAAATGCATTTTTCAGCATCTTTAGTGTGTATATTAAATTAAGTTTTTAACCACTTTTCTCCTCCCCTTTATTTTCTCCTCTAGCCCCCACACTTCTCTTTCAAAGCAAACATTGTCGGAGAGGAAATCCACAGAAGGTGCTACAAGAAAAAAGTTTCACTGCAATGAAAATCTATTTCTCAACCCTTTTCCACTAAGATGAAAGGCAAATAAAATCCTACAGGAGTGCTAGATGGAGGAAGACTGTAGCTGAAGTGACAGGAATGGCCCACCAGGAGTGATGACAAGGGCTCCTCAGAAACACAGGCAATTCTGCAGTTCACCTGGCTTGTTTTGCATTTTCACTTAAGTAAGCTAAGCAGGGTTCATGTAACCTCTACCCTTACCCTCTTCAAAGAGCCAGAGTTGTTCTTGATTTGGAATCCATGTACTTGCTCTTGCTGAACTAATTTATTACGACAATTTTATAAAAACTGATACTGTCTGTGAGTTTTTCTGTATTGTATAGGGAGTCTAAGTTACTGTATATCTGTAAGTGTTTAGAAGTTTGGTCAATGTACAGGGCCAGATCTTACACTTGTACAGTGTGTGAAGCTCAACAATGCTCGCTGTGTTTGACCAGACGCAAGTGATTGACAGGAGAGCATGCTGTCTGACTTTTGGTGTTCAAGGATGTTCTGGCAGATCTGCAGACTACTGCGATGTACTATCACGTTTTAATGCATTGCAGCCAGCAGTCTTGCGGTGGCCTCTTCTGAGCTACCTACATATAGAAGTCTCACAGGGACCTCATGCAAAAGAGGGCATGGTTTTTAGGGAGGCTTTCGATGTTCTAGGCAACCTCAGTGCTCTTCAGCAGGTATCATTAGCTCCTAGCTCACACAGAACTTTGAGTGCAAGGACAGGAAACATGGAAAGAAATTGCATTCGATCTTTTTCAAAGGTTTGTGTATAGCAAGTGTTCTCTTAGTCCTCTATACTTGCTTAATTTTAACAAATGTTTCATTCTATGCCATTCTACAAACATTAAAACATATGTTGACTGAGAAAGCACAACTTTTCCCCTAAACTTAAAAAAAGATGAAAAAGATTAGAACTATTGCTTCTCAGCTAACACTTACAATATATAGGACAATCTATACTATGATGACATGAATAGTGAGCCTCTTTTTGCCCACTAGTTCTAACATCTGTGTTGGGGGGATATCCAACATCAAAAATAAGTTGTGATCAGAGATGCCCTTCATCCACAATTCCCTGCACCATAGGCTTACTTTCTGCAAATCTCATCCCTAAGAGGTTGGCTTAAATCAATATATTTATTTCTCACAACTCCTAACATTAAATAAGTGCTATCCCTTTTATATATGAACTATTAAAGCATAGCATGTAAAGTACCTTGTCCAAAAATCAAAGACTCTGTGAACATATCGGTTAGGTTTCATCCATAACACTTGGCTCTACCTCCCCAGACTTTAACACAAATACCCTTGCTTCTAATTGATGATTTACTTCAAAAATCAAAAATCAAATGAAGAATGACTCATGTAAATCTTACATCCAAATATAATGTTAGGTACTTCAAGGATGTTTGAAACCTTAGAGAGCACACATAGTTGGACCTACTCATCTCACACTCTATGAGATTCAATGTGTCTGCTAGTGAGAATTCTGTAATTTCCTACCTTCATTAGCAGAGACAAGAGTGTGCAGGCTCATATGCCTCACCAGATTACAGCCAGGGGCTTGGTGTGGGTGTTTGCAGGGGTAACTCGCTTATTCTTATGCTTTGTGTGAGCCAAGAGTGCCAGCAGTGCTGAGGGGTGCCAAGTTCTTTGTCTGAGGTGTTTAAAATGCAAGATCCTGGACTATATAATAAGGAAGTTGAACAGCCTTATTGCAAAGCCCTGTCCTTCTCTTCAAGCCGCTGTGAGTCTGGCAGACCTCATATGCAGAGTTGGGATCCACAGGAGCCATGATGATACATATTCAGTAGTAAAGGAGACTTGATTCTGCACCTTGCTGGTTACAGCTGCCAGCTTGTGTGCAATCGATGGAGAGCTTTCTTAATGATGTGGAATTCACTTCTGGCATGCTCTGCACAAATACATAAGCAATGTATTATCAGTGCCCTCAATGACAGGACTGTCCAGATGGGATTCGATTCAAAAACCCAATTGTCTTTTCCTCTTTGTACGCTTATAATTGGAATGTTGTTGATCAGATTCTGCTTTTAATCAACATGGCAAAGCAGACAGGATTTTCCTGAAACAATTTATTTGGTAGAAGACAGTGGAACATCATATGATGGAAATGATAGAATAAGAGTGGATGCCACAGCAGCCCAAGGGAAAGCATATCGCAGAGTCCTCGAGTCCTCGAGTGCACACAGCAAGAGGTAGGAGAGGCTGCTGATTATCCACGATATTACTGGGTAAGATGTACATACATAGATCCCTTTCTGAAGGTGGAATTGTATCATCACCCAATAGACAAATGTGGAGTATTAACAGGGAACATTAATTTAATATTCAAGCTATAGCATTACATTGAAAAGACCAAATTGTATTAGAGAAGCCTAGAACTGGTTGACACAAAAACCTAATGCAAGAGCAAATAAATCTGGCAGGGCAATTTAAAGCTGAAAAGAAATAGAAAGATAAATGATGTCATAAAAGATTCACAGGGGCATTTTTTAACTGAGCTGCTAAATATTTTAAAACAGAATCAGCAAGGCTATTTTGTATTAAAAACCCAAATGAGTGGCACTCTCCATTTATTAAATTTAGTGCACTCCGTGTTTATCAAGGATATTCTGTGTGGAAGGAACTGTTTGAGTCCCGATCTACTGAAATGGTTTGAGTAACCAAGGAGATGGCTGACTAGTAAGTTAGAAAAGGATGTGTGGGTGATAAATTAAACTCTCAATCTTGAAGTTGGTTTCATAGGAAAGGCATGTGAAATTCATTAGAGAAGCAAATGGCTCTGGATTCAATGCACTAGGAATGCTAGCCAAAGAAATACACACTTTAGAGATCATAAAGAGTTTAAGGACTTATTACTGAAGTGCCCTTTCTACATTGAATAATGGGGGCCAAGCTATTGTGTCTCTTTATGATTTTGAATTTTTCACTTATTTTGTGTGACTGTGATAAAATACCTGGTAGAAAGAACTTATAGGGAAATGTTTATTTTGGCTCACTGTTTCTTCAGTTTCTGTCCATCATGGATGGCTCTGTTGGTTCTGTGACTATGGTGAAGTAGAGCATTACAATGACTGGATCAAAATGCTGAGATATCATTTCATAGGAGAAATGAAGCAGAAGGGCATACTACAAGTAGGGATTTGAGGAAGATATATCTTTTTAGGTCATAATTACAGTGACCCCCCTCCTCTACTGCAAGAAGGCCTCACCTCCTCCCTCTCATGGGCTCTCCACAAAGCATCTGCATTATGGATCTCTTAAGAGACTAATCCATATACTCAGTTTGTCATCGCAGTATTTGACAATCTGGTAATGCCCTCACTGACAAATTCCTAGATAAGTCTTTATTAATCTAGCTGAAATATATTTTAAATGCTCACAGCAGAGATCATTTCTCAGGCCCTGGTTATCTCTTTACATTGGACTATGCTTGTTCAATATCTGGCTGCCTCTACAGGGTTCCTTTACAAACCACCACTTATATATTCATAGAAACCAGAACCTTTCAGTATATACACACTTCATTTAGACCTTGATGACTGAGCTAAAGAAGGCCCTAGAATCATAATAAGCTAAGACATTTTTAGCTTTAGAGGAAACTGCAATAGGGAATTAAGTTTCCCAGATCCCGACAGAATCTGCTTACAGAAGAGATGTTTAATGTGCTCAAGGCCACTATTAACTCATGGTGAGGGCTCAGCAAGCATAGTCTAAATTCACAACAAATTCTCTTTAATTGAACATTTAAAACTTTTAAAATTTGGAAAACTGTTTTGTAAAACCAGTCAGAACCTTTCTGAGGCAAAGTTTGATTTATCGGTCTGAGACTGGCAACATCTGGATGAAGCTGAAGAATCTGAAGAATCAGGTGTCTTTTGCTGAGCCTTTACAATCACCTTCATGACTGACTTATATCCTATTGTCAAGTCATGTTAGTAGTAGTGTGCTCAGGAATCACTTATAAGGAGTTTTCATTTACGATGCCTTTAAAAGTTAGAAAAATATCAAAAAAGAGAAAAACCATCAAAACAACTAAAACCTGTTATCTTATTATTGCTTAACACTGAAGTTCTTCCATTAAAAAGGAAATCCCAATAGGCTCACTATGATTATGGTATTTGTTATATGAAAACCTATTTATGTCTTGTCACAGAACTCCTGAGGTTCTCCCAAGCACTGACTGTGACACTAACTACTATGGGATAAAGGTCAAAACAACTTAAGACATTCTTCAAATAGTGCTTACAGCTACACTACTTTCTGTACCCACATTCAAGTACTTCTGTAGGTTGTATCAAAAGACAAGGCAGAGCAATGCCACAGTGTTATCAGTGAAGACAAGTGCCAGCAAAGTCCAATGGAGACCAACAAAGAATAGCAAGCTGAGCCAATGACAGAGCATGGGCCAGTGTCCTGATGCCCTTTTCAAACATCACATGGTCTCTTACGCATTCACTCAGCAAAGCATAACATATCCTTTGTCCAAGCAGCTTCCAGAAAAACAGCACATATCTCTTAAAAGCAAAACATAATTTTACCTATCTTCTTCAGCAAAGCATCTTTTTATAAATCTTCTATAAGACAGTTTCCAGAAAAACACCATATAACATAATTGAGTCTCCAAAGAAGCAAGGAATTTCCACTTCACATATAGGGATAACACCCTTCCCCTTCTCAAACCAACTATCTACCATGGTAAGGGCTTATCCCTCAGCCATTCCTCTTAATAAGAAGTTATTACATTTTGTAATATTTATATCTCCAAAATTCCAATGCTAAAACACAGAAAAACTACCAAATGCATCCATGATTTCCATAAGACAAAGCCAGAAGTTTGAAAAAAAACCACATTTATTAGTCTTCCAAAAACATATAACTTTTAGTAAAGCTATTTTAGCATTTGATGTGTTCACATGTGATTCTACCCCTCCATATGCAGGCTTCTAGAAGTATCTGCAAGAAAACTCTGCTTTTAGAACCAATTCTGTGTAGAGTGGAGTACAAGAGGAGGACAAGAACCAAAGTCCCAATCTACAATTGCTTCCATTTCCTAGAACTGATCTTGGTAGTGTTGGGAAGTCTTATATGGTGAGGGAAACATACTTTTGCTATATTGTGCACTAATATAATGGATAGATCCAGAGGTATAAAAGCAGAGATGGGCCTTGCTATTAGGTAAGGAGTAGCTTATTCAAACACTTGCATATCTGTAACAAAATAGCAGAGTCTTTGCCTTCTCATAAAGAAATCACCACAAACAATATTTCTATGATCAGGAGCACATCTTTTAGCAAATAAAAGAACAGTAATAAAAACAACTTCAATAGGAGAGAGAAATGAGACATGGAGAGGAGTAGAGGAAAGGAGGGAGAGAGAGAAGGAAAGAGAAAGAGAGAGAGAGAGAGAGAAAGAGAGAGAGAATAAAGATGAATAAAGTAAAGATCTAAGTTTATCCAAAAAATGTGCTTTTAGGAAGAACCACTGATATTCTTCTGAGAAATTTCAATCTCTCTGAATATACAAGCTCTGAAGTAGAATAGCATAAACTATCCATTTTGAAGGCAGTGGATAACCAGATGGAGTCTGCATTTGTGTGCCTTTCTGATATTCTACAATGTGACATTGTGAACTATGACAGGTTTTAGGGAGTTAGACAAATATTCAGTTATTGTTCCTTGCCTGGGGATGTTAGGCAACCCAAGGTCAGTATGTGAACTTTTCTGTGTCACATTGCCTGTGTGCACAATAGACTCTCCTCTACAGAGAGAGGGAGCCTGAGAGCTGTTATATATTCTTTCCACTTGAGTTAACATTGTTTGGTTGCATATTTATTTATAGAACTTTACAATTGGGGTCATGGTGCTGTGTAAAGGGTAAGTACTCCCCTTAACCTTTCTCATAAGATGTGATGATTTGACTACCTGGTCAGTTTATACTGAGGCTGCCACTTTCTCATTTGGCAGAGGTGAAACCCTCACCAGACAGGGCTCTCACTCAAAGTTGGGTGGAATTATTTCACTTTGGTCTATAGATTGCTTCCTGCAAGATGGCCATTTTACTATATTAATCCTGCCAGTCCATGAACATGGGAGATCTTTCCATCTTCCAAGATTTTCTGTGATTACTTTCTTCAGAGACTTGCAGTTCTTGCCATAGAGGCCTTTCACTTGCTTAGTTAGAGTCACACCAAGATAATTTATATTATTTATGACTATCGTGAAAGGTGGTTTCCCTAACTTCTTTCTCAGCCTGTTTATCATTTGAGTAGAGGAAATCCACTGATTTGTTTGAGAAGAGAACCACATTATGAATTCTCTCTGCCCTCCAGACCTGTAGCCTTTCATGACTTTTTCAGTGGTTTACTCAGGAAGGCAGTCACTTTGGATGGTAACAGTTGCTTCCCTTCCAGCAATCAAGTGTGGGATATGCATGTATGTGAAGGTTTGCTATTCTGGAATTCAAAATTCTGCAGTGTCAACACTGTGGCAGACAGACATGCTAAACATGGTTTAGATCTTTTCTGTTCAGGAAGTCCTATAATGCCAGACTATTAAGAGGAAAGACAAGTCCAGTGAGGTATGTCTTCAGGGCTTTAGTTAGATCATGAAACAGAAAAGGAGATAGTTGTAATGGGCAGTAAAGATCAGGGAAAAGCATGGATTTGGGGATATCCGGGACACTTAAACAGCATAGTTCAAAATATCTCTCACAAATTAGCTGAAGAATTTCAAGACTGATGAGGCTGTGTTTAAATTTCTGAAATTTACGAAAGTTATGTCCCCAAAATGGATACCTTAAGCAAATTATCTTATGTAACCTTTCAGTTCAGGGTTCAACCTTGGTGGAAAAAAGAGATATTTTCAGCTTATAAAGTAGAATGTCAAATGTTCACATATATCTATCCCCTTAGAATGACAGACAATGATCCTCCAATCCAGAATATCTGGGCAGTAACTCCTGTCATTCAAATACAGTGAAGTGTCTTCTTACAAAGTTATATTCAAATAACTCACACTTTATAAAAGTGTTCCCTCTCATTGGGCAAAAGAAAATTTCAATCCCAGTTTTTTGAGATATAGGATCTCTCTAGCTCAACTCTTAAGGTCATGCCACTTTCAGTGGAACAGGTCTGAAAGACAGGTTTGTCTGAATAGTTTTAGTTCTTACTGTTGATAGGCAATTTGTTACTTCCTACAGTGTACTCTTTTCCACTTAGTAATTCCAGAACCTGCAGTGCTTCTCAGTTAGATCCATTCACATTTTACTTGGCTATCCACTTTTACCATTGCCCCAAAATATAATTGATTCCTCACCATTCTAGAGATCCCTCTGGCCAAGTCCTAAGATCCAAGGGTACTAAAGTAAGTCTGTGTCCTGTATCTCAGAGGGTCCTTCTGATTTTTTTCATTGAAAATAGAGGACATTTAAATAGGAAAGAGAAGAGAAGTACACTAGAAGCATGAACTTAGAGAAACCAGGGGGCAAAGGGAAGTCTCGTGCTAAATTTCATTCTAAGAACCAACAAAAGGTTCAAATAAAAAACTTCACCTTGATTTTGGGGGTGGGGGTTGTTTTGTTTTTCTATTAAAAGACTCATCTGTCAAAAAAGACAAACAAATAAACAAAAACCAACTTCACAATGATGTTCCCTCATGCTCCAAATGTACCACAGCACAGTTTTTCTTTCCCTTGAACATGTCATATATATAAATGAAACAAAAATATAACAATGCTTCTTAAAAACGGAGAAACTGAATTTTATAGCTTTGTATCCTGCGTATATTTGTGCAGATTGCCATCTGTGACTTAAAGTGTGGGCAATGAAGTAAGTGTAAACAGACTTTTGTTGAGAGCCTTAGACTGCTAGGCCATTTTGAGTCCATCAAAATGGAGGTCTGCTTTCAGTCCTTGCAAGGAATTTGATGAGTTGGCTCCCGCATTGCTGAAAATGCCCACATTATCAGAAACAGCCACAAATCTGAGATCTTTGCATTACTGGCACCACCAGACTCCCTTGGTCTTATGATCTATCTTTCCTAACTGTGAACATATACCATATACAAAAGTCTGCGATTTTGCACTTTGGCAAGTTCTGGCCTTGAATTTTGTCTTCAGAGAGCTCTGTTTATAGAAAATTATTTGATGCATCAGACAAAGAGAAGGCCACAGGGGAAGGCAAGGGCTACATTTTCTATTAAGAAATGCTTTGCTACCTACTGAGATAGCAAACTATAACATGGGCTTGGAAAGGAATGTTCCCCTAAAATGACAATGACAGCTGTAGCTTTAATTCACTTCTGTGCCTCTGACAATCAAGTGATAAATGAGATCAGAGACTTCCCTGGAATATCTATGGCTGTTGTGGTTAAAATCATGGTCCTCAACACCAGAAAGGTGTCATTGGAAGCAGCCATCCTTCATCATGACCTCAATCTTGATTGAGGCTGCTGTTTCCACAAGGAAACACTTGATTAAAAGAGTTTACAAAGTGCAAGTGATGCCCAAATTAGCAATTAGCAAAGTAACAATTCTCTCTCTCTCTCTCTCTCTCTCTCTCTCTCTCTCTCTCTCTCTCTCTCTCTCTCACACACACACACACACACACACACACACACACACACACACTGGAAAAGGCATGCTCAAGAATAAGGCATTCAAATGCACCGTAGCAAACATTGGATTAGTGTTTAATTCGCTTGTATTTAAATGACTTGCTTTTGTACCATTCCTGGTTTTTAAAAAAATACTATAGAATAACAATAAGAATCATTGTAAACATGAACTCTTATTGGTTGTCTTATAAAGCTATAGTCTCCCTTTGTAAGTGGGGAAATGAAAGTTCTGATTACGTTACTGTTGTAAATTTACCTCCATAGAGTATTGCACAACAAACAGCCAACTGCGAAGTCATTCTTGTCCCAAACTCATTTCAGAACACCATGCCACCTGCCTTCGGGACCACATTGTCTCACTGAAGTGGTTAAAAGTATGAATATTATGGCTAGAAATGCATCACAGTGATAGAGTACTTTGAATTATATTGATTTAGGCTTGGTGTCCTGGCCATAGGCAAAAGAGTAAATAGAGTCGTGAAATGATTCCAATCTTTTCAGAACTCTTTCCTCCCATAAGATGCTGAGTTCAATTCCCACTACCACTACCACAGCCAAAAATACATGCATATGTAAAAAATGGGAGGTATGGAGAGGTGCCTGAAGACACAGGTCTACACTGTGTTATAGTTCTGGCTGCTTAAAGGAAAGCTTTACTTTTTAAAAAGTTGGGAAGTAGTCAGCATAAATAATTAGTACATGCTTAAAGGTCTGTGTACTTAAAGCTTGTATTTTGGAGAAGAAAGAGATTGGTTTGGTCAGGCAAGGTGCATTGGCTAAAATGGATAGGTAGTCACGAGTATTTACCATAAAATAATCTATAGAAATAATAGTGATTTCTAACCCATGAACTAAATCGTAATTTGCATCATCATTTCCAGCTTTTATGGACAGTATCGTGATTCTATGGAATAATGTTCCAGTGGGCAAACTGTCCATCACTGTGTAAAACCAAGAGACAGTTTCATGCTCTGTATGGACAATTTGTCCTAGTTAATGATTGATGAATGTTGGTGTATGTGAAGAAATGGAAAGGCATTCTAGTTTAGGAAGCATTTGCCAGAGTTTCATGGAATGTTATGGAAAACATTAACTCAAATTGGCTTGGATATGAGCCTTGTCATATGCATCAAAGACTCTCAGAAGAATCCAAAACAGTAATGATAAACAAGGCTATCTTGCTGGGAGGAGATGGTTAATGCTATGCCAAAGGCTATGTTTTCAACACAGCAGTAATCAGTTAATTGCTCTAGTGTTCACAGCACCATGGCAATCCCTTTCAGGGCCAGTCTGTGTAGAGTTTCACAACTTAAAGTATTTGAATGCAGAAAGAACAGTTGTTATCTGTTGAAGTGGTGATTTTGATTTTGATCCAATAATACTCAAATATCTTTGAAAATAAACATCAGCACCAGACACTAGAGAATGGAACTTGTTTTCAACACCTGGGCCCATAACACTGTCCTGCTTACAGAAGGATTAGTTCAAGCTCAGTGTCCTAGCGCTAAGCCAAACAAAGCAAGTAGTGAAAGTTGTGAAACTTTAATGTTTCTAGGACTCTTCTTTTCTACCCAAATAATTTAGATATTTTCAGAGCTGATAGCATCCAAGACACTTTATCTAATAATTTTACTTTTGAATTCACATAAAGCAGGTTCTATTCATATTGCCATTTTTCAAATAAAAACACCTTGAGAAATATTCTTATGAACTCACAGTTCTTAATTTCAGAGACAAGATTAAGATCCAGAGAGAACAGATGTCAAACTTAAGTATTTAACTTAGATATGACACCCTTGACTCTTGCTGTGTACATAAATAGCTCCACTATTCTAATCAGAAATAAAAATGAAATTGTTAAAACAGGTAGATATTATTGATCAGCAAAGTAATATAGCTAGCTACATGTGTGACCTCTCCCAGCATTGACATTTCAAATAAAGTTTTGTGTGTTGTTAAATATTTGAAGCATATTTTTTTCTTTTCTAGTGAATCTTGATACATTTCTA
>LR750642.1:40196-76878 GCA_902729485.2 Mus minutoides
AGCTCACCCCACTTCTTGCTGGAATTTAAAGCTGGATTCATCCTGTGCAGATCTTGGGTACCTCAGCTGCTGTGAATTCATGTGTATAATAGCCATGCCAAGTCCTGGGAAGAGTAATTCATACCTTTCCTCCTCATCTCAAGTCTTATTTCTTAATTTCTTCCTGGCTCTTCTTTCTATTACCTTTATGCAATGAGTCTGGGTGGCTGAGTGTTGATACACAATGTCCCATCTATAGCTGAATACTTACTTGCATATTCTCAGTATTTTGAACATTATAAATCTCTATAATGACCATGTGCCCCCCTCTCACACACACACACTTTAAATGTATAAACATAATGTTGACAACCCCAGATACCAAATATTTATGATGCCATTTATATTACATATTTTTGCAAGAATTTTGGAAATAATTTCAAAGAGCTAATAAATGTCACCTGAGACATAACTGTATTATTGACAAATTTCTTGATTGAGGATCATGACTTGGGACTGCATTGTGAAATAGGGCTAGGATTTGTGGAAAGAAACATCAGCCTGTAGTTCTGATCTCTCATAAAGAAAACACATCAAATAGCACTGGAGAATTTCCAGTCAATGGGTAAAGTCCAGACACAATTTGGCCTTTGTTCTTTGATGTACAATGAATATTTTGACTCTATATGTACTATTAAATGTAGAGAGCTGTTTCACATTATTTCTTCGAACAAATCATTGGTTTTTTTTCTGTTTGTTTGTTTGTTTGTTTGTTATTGTTGTAGTTATTATTGTTGTTTTGTGTGTTGTGTGTGTGTGTCTGTCTGTCTGTCTGTCTGTCTGTCTGTCTGTCTGTGTGTTTTCATGTATTGTACAAAATGGTACAGAGGTGCTGGTGGTGGACACCAAAATACTTGAAACTCTGAAGGGTGATGCAAAGAGAGATGCAGATGAAAAAGGACTAAAATACTCTTGAAGTTTGTGTACTTTGTTTCCCAGGGTTTGTACAGCCACTTAATATAGGGCCAGACAAGCAAATACCACCATCACTGTTATAGCAGCAGAGAAGGGCTATGCTCTAGCACATTCTGTGAATTTTGCAAGGGCAGAAACTCACATGACAGATCTATGATTAATTAATAGCACTGAACTTTTTAACAGGGTCTCGGTAATAGCATCAACTGTGTCTTTCAAAAACCTGCCTATGAAGTGGCCAGGGGAGGAGGTGTCGAGGCACAGCCTGGCCCAGCAGTAAGGAGAACAACAAGCTGCTCAGGAGATGAATGGCTTCCACACAGACATTCAAAAATGGCTCAAAATAGAGTTCAAAATCTGTACTGAAAAAAAAAAAAAGGTATTTTCACCAGCAAAACATTATGTATCAAATCTTAGGTATTTTATATCTCATGGCTAAAGTTATAACTTCAGAATGGACTGAGGTTCTGCCTTGTTACTGACCCTCCTAGCCTGAAAATAGAATAGTTCCTGAGAAATGTAACCCTCCCTTCCCCACTACCTAAAGCATTCACTCTCAGGTCATATTTAAAATCAAATTATATGTTTATACATCTGACTTTTCGACATTACACCTCATGGTTCATAATTACAGCTTAATTAATTCTCCTTTCTTTACGATGCTTGGAACATAGACGTACCTTGGTAGAAGTGACAAAATTTTTCATAATATATATTAACAATTGAGATGACCATATTTCCTCAGTTCCAAATAAGATACAGAAATAAAAATGAATATGTAAATTAACACACACACACACACACACACACACACACACACATATATATATATATGTGTGTGTGTGTGTGTGTGTGTGTGTGTGTGTGTGTGTGTGTATGTCTTAATAAGTTTTAAATGTTTATATTATTTTTAGTTTTAAGAATGTAGGTGCAGTTGAAGTTTGAATACAGGGCTGTTATGATTGAAATCAATATAATTTTTGAAGCAGACAAAAAACTAAAGGAATTAAAAGCACACCACCACCACCACCACCACCACCACCACCACCAACAACAACAACAACAACAACAAACTGTCTAATTTTCCAAGCACAGATTATCATCCTCTCAGAATTGTTCAATAAGTAGCTAGGACTAAAATCAAAGAGTTGAATCATATACTTTGTAGACTTGTGGTGGCTAACTATCATCGTCAATTTGAGGAGATGTAGAATCACCTAAGAGATACTCTTAGAATATCTCTGTGCAAGCATCTAAACTGAGAAAGGAAGTTCCAGCCTGAAAGTGGGTGGAGCCAATCCATGGAGTAGGTTGTCAGACTCAATTTAAAAAAAACAAAAACAAACAAACAAACAAAAAAAAACAAAAAAAAAAAAACAAAAGGGAAACCAAGCTGAGGATCAATATCCATCTCACTCTCTTCCTATGTGTTAGCTGCCTTATGCTCCTGCCTTTGTGCCTTCCTAACATAAAAGACTATACCTTGTGTGTGCCAAATCAAATTCCTTTGCTTAAGTTGCTCTTGACATTAAACGTAAAAGCAGAATAACATAGGAAATTTGAATAACTCTTCTGAGAGGATGGTTGTATGTATGTTTGTGAGCATGAGTGAGTGTGCATGTGTATATGTGTGTGTGTATGTACGTATGTGTGTATGTCTATGCTTATGTCTGTGTATGTATATTTTCTAATAAAGCCTTCCATAATTTAGTTTAAGTGTAGATAAAACCATCACATTACCTGAAGCAACAATTGGAAAATTAAATCTAGTACTGGTTTTCTAACAGCTCAAAACAATTCTGGTTTTTATTGATTGAGAATTTTATATAATGTGCTTTTATGATATTTACCCTTCCATCAATTTCTCCCACATCCATACTACTTTCCACTTTCTATCTTCTTTTATTCGTCACTTTTCTTGTGAACACATCAAGTCCAATTTGTGCTTCCCCTATGATCTTGGATTTATGGCCATGCACTGGATAAGGGTCCACCCACCAAGGACCACATCCTTAAAGAGAATTGACTCACTCGATTTCTCAGCCGCTTTCAATTGTCAATCGTTCCTCAGCTAAGGGTGGTACTTCATGTCTCTATTCCTGTTCATGGCTTGTGCATGCTGTCACAACCACTGTGAGTTCATATGTGCAGCTTCCCTATTGGTCTGGAAAGAATTGATTCCCTGGAGTCACTTACCATCAATAGCTCTCGAGGTGCCTCATTTCCCTCTAGTTTAGCAATTTTAGTTTAACTCTATTCACAAATAGTGAATTGAACAACTTCATTGTGGGAGCATCCATATACTCATATGGATTTAATTAAAATATGCCATCTGCATTAGTGTAGCTTCTTTGCATATCTATTTCACTTATATTTTCATTTTTATTTTATTTCTTGTATTTCCTTATTCCAGCTTGCAATACAATCTCTTGTTAAATACTTTCTTTCTTTTTTTTTTTCCAATTCCAATCTTTGACTTTACAGGCAAAATTAATATGACACTGAATGCCTAAATTGGTTATGCCTTATACCCAAAGCAATACACTTTATTTAAGTCCATAACATGAGGCAGGTTATAAAGAAAACAGTTTTAATTTTACAGTCATTCAAACATTTTCCACTTTGCATAAATCTTCAAAATCTACTTAAATTTAACTTATATAGACTTTAAAGGGTAGAAAATTATTGTGTCATTAAATTACATAAAACTATTTATCTAGGAATTTAGCTCTTATCTCTTTAGCTCAGATCCATAGAAACTGGCATTCCCTCAAGAATAGGCCATGGTTAAAATTCTGAAGAAGTAAAAGCTGGTGAATATATATGCTTTGTTAAAAAAATTAATTGTTTCATTGGCTTTACAGACTTGCCTGGGCTTGATTAGAAAGAGGATATAAAAGCATCTTGGGGCACTTTATTCTCTGGGGTCTGCATGGAGCAGTGTGTGGGGAGAGGAGAGTTGAATTGTTCCCTCAAAGACTCTGGAGACAGTCAGATCTATCTGTCCCCGTGGAGGACTGAGACAGTGCTCTGAACCTTGTGTGAGAATCTGGAGCTGCAAAGTCCCCTTCTCCCAACAAGTTTTCTGTCAACAAGGGCCTTCACCATAAAACCTTTAAGATGGAAGACTTCTTTTTGCATGTATTTTTTTTTTTTTTAAGAAAGCCTGCTGGAGGTATTCGCTGTACAATGCACAATATTTTGACCTTCTTTGAAGCAACCAATAGCTTAGACAGATGAGAAAGACAGGAACTTTAAAACCTTACTCATTCTGACTTTGAACTTTAAAGCTTCCTTTTCAGTGATAATAGGGTCTACAATAGGAGATCAGACCTGAAAATCACAGCTTGAAATGTCCATCATCTGAGGTCATGCAGAAAGTGAAACATATCTGACAGACAAAGGCCATGGCCAAGGAGACACCAATGTCAGGGGAAAAGATAATGAAGGAATAACCAGCACTCACCTCTGTGCCTCCTTCCTTGCCAGAGAGTGGAAACCCAGCATCCCCTTCTCTGCTTTCTTGCAGCTGCTCTTAATGCCCATGAGCCAATAACGTGGATAATCAGCATCCTCTATTCTTCCTTTCTCTAGCTCTTTTAATGCCATGAGCCAATAAAGTGGACATTTAGCATCTCTTCTGCCTCAGATATCTTTTCCTTGCTCCCATGACCCAGTGAATTAGATACCTAACATTCTTCCTTCCTCGGCATTTCCTTAGCTCTTCCTTCCTGCCATATGCAATAAGTGATAGCATAGACCCCTCAATTGTCTATCTATAGCTCCTCTCTGTTTTTTTAAACAGGAGCCAATTCAGAATCCTAAACTGTGGCTCATGCTAGATCCTCAAGCTTTTCATGACAAAGCCTCTCACAGCAGATTAGGTCTGTAACTCTTTGTTCCCCCAGATTTTAACTCAATGACGAGGGTTATTTCAGAACCTTTTAAACTGTTCATGCTACCTTGTTTTTGTGGGACATCCACTACAGGGGATTTCAGATAATAAATGTGACCATATATGGAGGCCAAGCTCTAGGTATTTAGCTTTTAATAAGAAACCATGATTTCTTGTTCTTTCACTAACTGAGATTCATGGCCTTCCAAGTGTCTCTTTTTCTAAGTCACTGAAACTATTCCAAACAAACTACTATAAAACTCAGACTAGCAACATTTTGAGCACTTCTTTGGCAAAAATCATTACTATTGACTCATATACTTCATTTTTCTATTTTCCTTTCCAGGACACCTATTCCTGCCAGTCTTTGACAACTGTTCTAGTGGAAACTGCTTGTTCCTTTTTCTTTTCCTTTCTTTTATTTTTTTCGAGTATGCTTGAGAGAAATGAAAAAAATGATTT
Organism: Mus minutoides; assembly: GCA_902729485.2. Taxonomy (NCBI): domain Eukaryota; kingdom Metazoa; phylum Chordata; class Mammalia; order Rodentia; family Muridae; genus Mus; species Mus minutoides. Next base: position 45,508 of record LR750642.1, read on the forward strand.
TTATTATCTACATTTTTATAAGTTTATAAATTTATAATTTATAGAAAAAAAACCAATTCATTGTCAAATTTCTTTTCTAAGGCATAGCCCTAAGAAGTAACTATGTGGAGAGATTTGTTTTAAAAATCTAAATAGAAAAATATGTCTCTGAAAGAGTTGGTTGCCTCTGAAAAAGAAAGTGGGCAGTTTATAGGCTACCATAGTCTGTGAAATCTTTAGTTCACACTTAGGAAAGCAGACTGATATACCTTTAATATGACTCTCTGTTAAAGTGTATAACAGAATTCCAAATGCTTAAATCCTGTTGTTTAGTGTGTCTCAGTGATTGATGGATGCTAATTCCCATCCTCAAGTGAAAAGGAATATGAATATGTCTTATGTACTTGGAAATGAAACTAGGAAGACATTTTCAGCTACTCTGTAAAGGTGGCTTTAGATTTAATTGTTATTACTGTAAAGAGTGTATCTTTTATACACTAATACCAAGTTCATTGGTAGCAATCTATTCACAGACATCTCATGACTATGCCTTGCAATCGTGCACACTTATTAGTCACAAAGTGTGTGACATATAGGTAAAAAGGACCAGTAGATAGCAACTATGATACTCGAGCTCCTTGTGTCATTTAAGTCTCTCTAGGAATGATGCATATTTTTGTGTGTCAGTGTGTACGTTTGTGCAGGTATCACACACTAATATACACATGCCTGTGGAGGTCAGTTGGAAGCCTCTGGTGTTGTTTCTTGTTTTATGTTGTTATATGACTCTCATAGGCTTTGGAATTTCTTGACTAGATTACGCTGACTGGGCAATAAGCACAAAAAGATCTGTCTATCTTTACCTCCTCAGTATTGATATGATAAATGTATGTCACTGTGATTAATAATTTATATAGGTTATTTACATGGATTCTGGGGTTTTGAAAACAGATCATCAGGCTTGTGTGTAAGCACTATAATGATGGAGTCATTCCCTTTACACAGAGTCCCTTATCTTTTGAGATTTTTGTTTTTATGAACCAACATCTGCTATATTTCTATTCCTGTGCTTGAATGGCTTGTGTTCCTATTTTCCCTCTTAAAGGTTGTGGTTTTATTATTGGATTCTACCTCAGACTCTAAGACATAGGCAGGATGAGATAAAGTTAAGAAAAAGGGCAAAATAATTTACTTCCAACTCGTGAAGTATCTAGATTTTCTGAAAGAGACAATGACAGCAACCAATGACACAAACTAAAACATTTGAAAACGTAAAATTTGGAGAGCCATTAATTTGTATATAAATATACAAATACTGATAATTGTTTACCTTTAGGTCTGTTTTGTATTACTTTGCATTGTCTAGAGAAAAGATGAACATTCTTTAATAATCTTACTGGGTAAAAGTAACTTTAATTTGCCAGATATAATTATCATCTCGGAAGTTTACTGTTGAATAAGCTCACTATTTCTAGTCATTTCTGAATTTTGGCTGGATGGTTTGATTTAGATTTTCTGGCTCAAACTTTCTCCAAGCTGACTAACTCAAACTGGCTTCCTATGGCTTCTGACTGAATTGTTTTGCTTGAAAAACCTCTGATCTCCACAAACTAAACTGCACTGACTGCATCTGCCCATCCATTTGATATCAATTTTGGGGGATTAAAGGTGTATGATATTTCTCCATTTTAGGTAGAATGTACAGACTTAAAAGGCCTTTGGATATGATCTCTTGCTATAGCAGTCATGTTGCTGGATGAAAATTTCTCAACACAGGTGGTACTGGGATGCTGATATTGATCAAAAATATAAAATCTAGTGTAGGTGATGCAAAATAGAGGTAGAAAGAGATTAGTATCAATGTATGATATATTTTGCAATCAGGGAACAATGATTTTAGACCAGGCACAGATTATGCTTGTGTGCTAGAACTGAGTACCCCAAGTTCATATAATGAGAGGTTTATGTATATTCAGTATTTTCCTAAACCAGATGACTTCAGTCTAAGATAAAATCTCTATAGAAAAAAAATGTAAAAGATAACTTAAGGGTAATTCTGAATTTTATCAAAATCTTTTGTTTTTCAAATTGAAAAAGAACATTGTAACTTGGATAACAGGTATAATATTTTTAAGGTTATAGCTCAGATTTCCACATGCCTCCAGAAGACAGCTTATGTACTTAGGTTCAATATTGCTGGATTACTTAATATCCCATATTTTGATGTATTTATTTGTAATGTTGCCATTTTTGTTGTCAATTACAGAAAATATTTTTCCTTAAAATGCTTTATTTCAACCTTGAAATAGATGTTCCCAACCACAAGACAAGTCAAATTACTAGAAATACAACTTCCAAGCTGCATCACAGTTATTATCTTTGTTTTAATGTTCTTGAGATTGTTTAAGATAATCTATGCTTTAATACTTTTTCTTTGAAGGAAACTGACTATGGTGGGCACAGAGGAAATCTTTTTTGATCCTTTACCATGTGATAGTAACTTGATTTAAGCCTTGCATACTTCAATGAATACTTTCTATTAAGAAATGGTATTTTCCTACATTAGGGGTCAATGAATGATGGCTCATGGGAACAATCTCACCTTCTTCTTGTTATTGTAAATAAAAATTTATTCACACTCTACTACACGTATATTCTTCTACTGACTTTGCAAGATGCAATGGGAGAGTTGATATTTGAAACAGAGATTGTGGGGCCTGCAAAGTAAGAAGCCATGATGGAATCATTTCAGAAAACTTTGGTCAAACCTCATTTCTTAGAATACAACCTGATCATTAAATCCGGAACACTCAGATTTTATTTCTCTTTCAGCCCATCCACAGACCCATACTGACTTTTTGCCGTTGCCCAGAAATGTCATTTAAGGAGTCAGTTCAGAGTCCCTTCATATATTTAGCTGCCCTGTCTCTTCCATGTTCACCCTGTAATGACTCCATGAAAGCTTCTGATTGACATTTATATTGCCAAATCTTTTGAAAGTTATATTCCTGCTGCTGTGTAAGATTATAATCAGTTTGATTTTACTTTTCTGGTCTTATTTATAATTAAACTCGGGTTTTGCAGTTCAGGAGGAAGTTATAGACTAAAGTACTCACTAGACATTTCCATTTGCATCCTTGCACTGGATATTAGTGTTGTTTGTCTGATTGAGAAGGCAACTGATAGACTTTTTTCTTTTCCTCATATGAAAATTACATTGTGTTATATCCATTTTAAAACTCTCTCTGTGTGTCTCTGTCTGTCTCTCTGTCTCTTTCTGCCTGTCTATCTGTCTCTCTATATATATGTGTGTGTATGAGTGTGTGTGTGTGTGTGTGTGTGTGTGTGTGTGTGTGTGTGTGTATGCACTCAAAACAATATGCATTTGAACATTTGCTTTTTGTCTTGTTTGAGGCAGGGAAGGTGCTGTGTCATTTAAAATGAGCCCCTTTAACTGTATGTTTGTGATCAGCAGTCATGTGCCACTGCTCTATGCAGACATCCAGATTTCTGAGTACCTCCATCCTTTCCTACAGGGCTCTGAAGGATTTCATGCACTTTTTCATGTCACTCCTAGGTCACATTCCAACTTCTCCAAATGTTCCTGTCCTCCTATCATGCAATGGCTGCTATAAGGATGTTTGTGAAATCATGACAGGACTAATGAATGGATTGGTGGGCACATCTTAAGACCTGGCTTGCAAGATAACATGTAACATTTTGCCAAAGCATCTGCGATTATGTGTTTGACAATGCTGTTCTGCACAACCTTGATTTATTGACAATCTCCTGCCTAATTAAGGGTATTAACTCACTGAAATGCTAACTGAGGAGGGCCAATAAGCCACCTTTCTTTTCTAATTCTGTAAGGTCACACTGATTCATTTATTTTCCATTAATTTTACTTTTCACATAATTCATAATGTACATTCATGGTGACTGGTCTTCAAAAAGACATTTTCATATAAATATATAGTGTTCTTTGACTTAGTCCAATGCTAACTTTCCTCTTGTTCCCCTTTCTTTCTCCCTTTATGGCTATTCTTTTCCACCAAAACCTTTTTTCTAACTTCAACCTACACATATGCACATACACACTATTTCTCATACACACAAATAACCAAACTTGAATATGGAATAAGTCTTCCATGGTTTCAAGTTCATTTTCTCAATTATCACAATGTTGATTAAAAACACTATTAAATATAATGCCACTGACTTGTTTATTTATTTATTATTTTAATAGTTAAATTTCAACGGTGTAACCATAAATGACCTGCCACTCACAGCATACTACAATCTGGCCTCATACTCAAAAGTGTGATTTTGAATCTGAAATCGTAATGCGGAGTTTACAGGAGTGCACCATCCTTCAGCTTGTACCACTGTCAGAGCCAATTGAGGGGTTTTTCACACAGTTTCATTGACACAATTCTTATAAATTTTAGAAAAATCATGGATCAACAGCAATGACACAAAATATGAACAGTAAGTTACAAAGTACCTGAGACCAGCCTGTATGTCAAGCTTTTGTGTGGTCCCACTATTGAGACTCATACTCAATAAGCTATTCCTACATCACACTTTCATGCTTTTATATATCTCTAAAAATGTTTTTACATTTAAGTCCTTCTTCCTAGATTCTTTCCTAATCAAAAACATTGAAGGAAATGCACTGAACTAGTGCTTTCTTTAACTTCCATTGTATTGCATTGACTATGAGCTAAACCGGAATGAATTCCAAAGGCTATGAAGGGATTAGGTTAAGATATAATCTTGAAAATACTTAATAAACATTGGGAGCTGGAACATGTTACATCCAGCCAGGAATCCAACTGACTACTTCTCAAAGTGGCCCCTGATGATAAGCCTACAGACACACAGAGGATGAATCCTCGGATTTTATCTATTGTCCTTCCATTCCCTAGCTACAAGGATGGAGATTTAGCCTGCATGTCTCAATGCCAAGTCAAACAATGATAGCACTTACCACTTACAGCCATGGCACGTGTTTCTCATCATAAGGCTTTGTGAATGAAGCTCATTAATCAAGCAGCCATCTCAAGAGGCCCAGTGTAGGCAGGAGCTGAGCTCAGAAAGTGTCCGGAAAATGCCAGGTGCAGAAGTGGACAGTTAGAGCATCCTCTATCAGTGCCTGGATGTCAGAGGGCTTTCTAAGTAACTGCTCTGACCAGCACGCCAATTATGGCTTAGGTATATCTGAAAACTTCAGTCTCTTCCTTTCAGCTCCAAGACAGATCCTAATGTTTGCCTCAAGACAGACATCTTTTGGAAATCCAATTTTTACACAAATTAATTTGGTTGCTTTGGGCAACTTACTCAAATTTTTTGATCCTTAATTTTCTCATCTGCAATAAGGCAGGAATCATTATGATCTATCTACTGTTAGTGAGATAATTTTATAAGATGGCATAAGCAAAGACCCTTGCAGAATCAAACAGTACTAATTTTATAATGTCTTTGTGAAAATACGTGTTTTGCCTACCTTACCTGAGCACAGTCATTTTTAATATTGCTCTGCTAAATCACCATAATATATACTCTTTACACTGTTTTCCATGCTATCCCATGTATGATTATATGTGTTTATGTTTGTAAATATACCTAAGTTTCTCACTCTGTACATGTTTAAATATTTAAAATAAACCTAAGGTATACTGCAAGTGATTCTAAGAAAATGATATTTAAGTTCATTGTATAATTAAGTATTATTCTTACTTTATAGATTATGTGACTAAATCTAAAATTAAGAAATATGAGTTGTGTCAAATGGCCAGTGACTGTTTTAGTAGGATTCAATCTGATTATAAAATCCCACTTTCTCCCTGTTCCTTGTGAAATTTTAAACACATTAGAGTACCTATTAAAGGAAGACAAAGTCATGAAGCTATTTGACTTTTAAATTTTTATTATTTTGTACGTTTTGTTGCAGAGTAACTGATTTCCATATATGGTTTTCATTAATCTACATTGTGAAAGAATCTAAGCATTTCTCCCACAAATGATCATAATCATGTCCCCATTTCTACTACTATGGTGGTTTTAATATTCTTGGCCCATGGGAAATGGCACTGATAGGAGGTATGACCTTTCTGGATTAAGTGTGTCTTTTTTGGAGTAAGCATGCCCTTGTTGGAGAATGTGAATCATTGTGCGGGTGGGTTTTGATGTCCTATGCCTAAACTCTGACCAATGAGGAAGAGACCTTCCACCTGGCTGTCTGCCGAAGAGATCCACCTTTTGGTTGCCTTCAGATCAAGATGCAGAACTCCTCTGTTCTTCAGCACAATGTCTGCCTGCTATCTGCCATGCTTCCTCCCATTATGATAATTGTCTGAACCTCTAAAACTGTAAGCCAGCCTCAATTAAATATCTACATTTATAAGAATTGTCATGGTCATGATGTCTCTTCATAGCAAGGAAACGGTAGCTAAGGCACCTACTGCATCCTATTTTTTTCAGGTATTCTTGTTTCTAATTTGTTCTATTGTCTTCCCCTTCCCCCTTTCTTAAGATCCCTTACACTTACTTTAGAATTATATCCTCTTTCTATTTTCCTGGCCTTGATTCATAGATACTCCCACCTGGATACAAATGTTTGATTATTAGAGGCCAGGATCAACATGGGAAAAAGAAGGCACCTTACCAATTTACAAATGTAATTGCATGAAATTAAAATGATTGTGCCCAGCATAACCATTTATCAGCAGATTGGACAGACAGCCTACAGAATGAAAGACAGTCTGCCTTCTTTCATTAGGTGTTAATTTTTCTTGAGATTAAAAGTAGCCAAGTTCTAATCCCTCTGCCAACTAATTAGACAAACTTGCATGTACAATTTAACTTTACAAAAAATGAATTGTGCAATATCTAAATTATAAGATTATAGATGCTTCTTATCAAAAATATGTCCAATTATATAAAATACAAGTAATTAACACATATCTAAAGTATATTACAAGTTAAATTTATTGTCTGAAATACTGAACAGTACTCAATTTTATATTTAGTACTATGCTTAATTTGTTTATATACATAAATTTAGTATATAAACTACATTATATATATATATATATATATATATATATATATATATATATATATGATTCTCCTTCAGAATTACATATTTTATCACGATTTACATATAATGAAAGTGTTTTATATAAATGCTTAGATAATTATAATGTATAGCCATATCTCACCAATTTTTATTAGATTTTTGTTTGTTTCTTTGTTTGTTTGTTTGTTTGAGACAGGGCCTCTCTGTATTGCTCTGGCTGTCCTGGAACTCACTTTGTAGACCAGGCTGGCCTCAATCTCAGAAATCCGCCTGCCTCTGCCTCCCAAGTGCTGGGATAGAATATTTGTCACTACCTATCCAGAACAAGGTAAATGCAATATGACTTAGTAAGATGAGAATGCATATGTTTGAGGGATTGAATGATCACTGTATTGGTGAATTAAATATATTCTTCACACATTAACATAAATATGAAAGTTTATCATGTGACCTTCTTATCTTGACATAATTAGTTTGGATGAGGCCAAGTTAGATTAGGATGAGGTAATATATTTAATGATTCTGTGTGTGTGTGTGTGTGTGTGTGTGTGTGTGTGTGTGTTTGCAAATAATGTAGTTTTGTAGGCGTGAGAAGGCTGAAGAACAGATGCAAGTGCCATTCCTTCAGAAACCACCCTTCTTTATCATTATTATTACTATTATTATTTTTATCTTTTGAGACAAGTGTCTCACTGTCTCACTACATAACACCCTACCAAACAGGTTTGATAGCTGGCCAGTGAGCTCAGACACTCTTCCTTCCTCTGCTTCTCCAGCACTGAGACTTCAGTTCTTTGCCACCATATCTGTCTTTCATTAGCAGTGTTGAGGATCTAATTTAGTTCTTCATAAATGTTGGCAAACACTCTGCTGACTGGGCAGTTTATCTAGACCTATGATTAGTATCAAAATGAGAAAGAGGCAAACAGACACCAAAACAATATATGTGAGGAAGGAGTAAGACATCATTCCTAACACAACATCAGGGAGCTACAAAGGGCAGGAGCTGTGAAGCCTCCTGAGTGATGTGCTCCAAATAGTTCTTTTCTTTTACAGCCCTTTCCTTAACTCACTGATAATTTTGAACTGAAACTTAAAAGAGACAAAGAACAAAACGAAAACAAAAACAAACAAACAAACAAACAAACAAACAAACAAATCAGAAGCATGGAATGAAAAGTTGAGACTGAACTGTTATCCAAAAGGAAAGTCATGGCATGTTAATAAAGATTAGGAATTGAGGAGACAGGATGTGGGTTAGATTTACAATATACCAGTCCCAAGATATTGGTACTTCTCCAGGGAAAGGCTGATTTTGAGAGGATGTTTATCTCAGTGTTTTTATCTTTTTCAAGATGACATATGGTTGAAATAAGATGAAAGAAAAGATCATTTGATTTGTAGCAAAAAGAAACATTTAAAAAATTGTTGTATTAAAAATTCAATCTGACAACACACATTTTCATAAATTCAAAGCATGTAATAGAGTATTGTTAAATGCATACACACCATTATCTGATAGTGTATTATACAGATATATTAATTTTTTTATAATTATACATTCGGGATCATTGATTACTAATTTAATAACCCACATCATTGTAACTCCTGTAAATATAATTCAACTTCTTCAGTATGAATTTGGTATTTATGATACACATTTTAGATGAAATGATGATTTATTTGTACTTCTGTATATGTCTCAGGTAAATTATTCCAAATTTATCACATTGTTACATGTTGTGGAATTAATATTTTTCCTAATTACTTTGTATGTATCTGTAATTCTTTTTTTCATTTACTAGATGGAAGACACCATGTTTCAGTCTTGTTTACAATCCTCAAACTTATTGCAGTCCTAATGCTAAGGAAATCAGAAAGTACATAATGAAGATTTGAATTATTAGAATAACATCTATTTGTTATTGAATTCACTTATAAGTGATTTTCTATACCAAGTAATGACATATCAGTGTCTAATGTATATACTCTGAAAACAGGGAAGAAAAGTACATAAACAAATGTACACACATGTCTATAAGTACAGGAATTGATGTATATACACACATATGCACATAACTGAATACATGGAGATATATGCATGCAACATGATATAAACACATATTCATTACTTTGAAAACAAGTATAATGACATGTAGAAAACCCGAAGTCAATAAAAATGGAGGACGTATTCTGGAAATCTGTGGCACAAGTTACAGGATTCAGCTGTCAGAGTGAGCTTTTAGGCAAAATAAGAGGATAGAAAGCTACTTTGTCCATAAGTAATATGTTTATGTATTATTCACAGTAGCAAATAATTGCAAAATGTCAACATTTCATTTTCCTCTTAAGAGCTGCTTTTGATTAGTGACCTAATTAACCATTAAGGAAAAGAAGCTTTTTAACTGTAAATATGAAAGGAGAAAGTGTCTCCCAGTAGCAATTTGTGATCTTAAAATGTCACAGGCAGGTTCATCATGGAGGAGCAACCAACCAGCACTTTTCAAAATGATGTGGTGTCAGAAGCATATGGCATGGATTGGTTTAGCTTTTTTTTGTTTGTTTGTTTTCATTTTTATTTTGTATTTATTCTGGAACAAGCAATGCAAATACAGATATGCTTGCCTGAGAGATTTTTCTTTGTTTNCACACACACACACACACACACACACACACACACACACACACACACACACACACACACACACACACACACACACACACACACGTTCTAAATCCAGCTTGTTTCTATGCAGTACATGTTGTGGAAAGTTTTAATTCCAAACAAGGGTTTCTACACTGTCTTGATCATTCAGTTCCTAGATAAAAGACACACAGTTTTTACTATTTACAATAAGCATTAAACAGGGATGGCCAGATAATCTCCATTTTATGCTATCAGAATCTACTCCCTATAGACCACACTGAGTTATTACTTTCTATGTTTCCTCTGCACTGCTCTTTTTTTCATTTTTTTCATTAGATATTTTCTTTATTTACATTTCAAATGCTATCCTGAAAGTTCCCTATACCCTCCCCTCACCCTGCTCCTCTACCCGCCCACTTCCACTTCTTGGCCCTGGCGTTCCCATGTACTGGGGCATATAAAGTTTGTAAAACCAAGAGGCCTCTCTTCCCAGTGATGGCCCTGACACAGACTAATCAAGAGTCCCTCCTTTAGGGGAATAAGAGAATGCTAGAACAGAACTTCAGACATTCTCCACTGGGTTCTCTGCATGTGTTCCCACATGGTAAAACATTAACTATATATGCATATATTTATAATAGTTTAATGACCAAGTTGATTTTAAAAAGAAAAAGAAAGTACAATTATGTTGTATAGCCTCCATACTGCAATGAGAAAATATTGTTCTGTAATCAGAAGTCAAAGGGATGGCAGAAGTCTTTCCTTCCCTCTTAGCAGGGGAGCTAGTAGTGGTTATGACAATCAAAGTCAGAATTTAAATAGTACCCTTTATATTATTCAAATCAAAATAAGTTAAACCATTTTTATTACTCCTTTTAAGTATCAAATTAATAAAATCATAGTGATAACTTTATTTCTGTCTTTACCCAGCTTACTGTGATTATGTGCATCCAGAGTTTATGGGAAACTCTGAGAGAACAAGGATCTGGTCCTTTCCCCTTTCCAGTTACTCTATTTTCCACCACCAATCTTAAATAATGGAGGTACTATTTTTTGAGCATAAGTGAGTCCATGTGGTATGGTAAAACCATGCCAGGATGTGCTCTTCTGTGATTCCCAGCTGTGCCTGAATGTCCAAGAGTCAGAGAACCTCATGGCCCCAGTCTCCTTGCAGGTTTGGGGACTCATGAACTAGTTCCAGCTTTCCTACATCTCACTCTACACTTCCCTAACCCTGAGCAGTTTCTTGGTGCTTCCCTGGCACCATATGATAAGCAGAGTTACAGTCTTCCCTTTTCACTTCCTAGCAGCCATGCCCTGAGGCAGGCAGAATATGGACCCACAACTGAAGCATACCTCCCCCTGGTAAACCACACAGGCTCATATCAGAGCTCCAGGTTATCCAAGGACTGTGAATAACTTCTAACTTAGTTCAATAGACCCAGGCCTAGGCCTTTCGCCTCTTCTCTTCTCTTCTCTTCTCTTCTCTTCTCTTCTCTTCTCTTCTCTTCTCTTCTCTTCTCTTCTCTTCTCTTCTCTTCTCTTCTCTTCTCTTCCCTACCCTTCCCTCCTCCCCTCCACTTCCCTCCCCTCCATCCCCTCCTCTCACCTCCCCTCCTCTCCCCTCTCCCTCTCTATTTCTCTGTCTCTCTAACTCTATGATCTCCAAATATTATTTTAGACTTGCCTTGCCTTGCTACCTCGGTGACTAGCCTGTGTTCTCTGCCCCTCCACCAACCCCACAGAGAAGGATGCTACACAGGAAACAGAGTCCCATTCTGGACAGGACATGCCCTGAGCTCTCTGCCTTTCCCAGCCAGCACAATCTTAGCCCCTGTTCTCAGCAACAGCCCTAACACCCAGTGCTCAGTGGCATGGGTTGAAAATCAGACACCTGTTCTCTTTTTCTCCCACTGCCGGTGAGTAAGCTCCTACACTTCTGTGGTATGGGTACTGGTGGAACCTCTCATTCCCTCCAGCCCTGCCAATATGAAGTCACCAAGCATATATGCTTCTTCTTTTCCTGCTCTACTTCCAGGATGTACACCTTCTAGCAATACCAGCCAAGAAAAAAAAAAAAAAAGAAAGAAAGAAAGAAAGAAAGAAAGAAAGAAAGAAAGAAAGAAAGAAAGATAAAAGAAAAAAGTGCTGGGGGCTAGGGGCTGGGGGTGGGGGTCAGGAGGGGGAACCTGTTCCCTAGAGGACACTGCCATGGAGTGGTAGTGCAGGCCCCTTCCACACCCCTGCACATAGGCCTCCTAGGCAAAGGCAATAGATAAGATCTTGCTGCTGAGAATTCAAAAAGAACACACCTGAAATGCTTAATCCCAAAATTTTCAGGCTTCTTTGTTTAAATTCTTGCTCTTCTCCTTCCCAGGAATACCTTAAACAATGTTTTTGCCTTTTAACTCCAAAATACTTGCTGTCCCTAACAGGAACACCTAAAACAATGAACATGCCTTTTAACCCTAGAAACTAGCATGTTTCTTTGTTTAAATGTTTATTTTTTTTCCCCTAGGTTTCATACCTTCTAACCTAAAATTGTTCTAATATTTTTCAATTTGTTTAAATTTGCTTTTAAGTTTCAAAAATCATATTTAATCTACTCCCACAGGTCACTGATAACCATTATTTAATCCTTAACTAACAACCAGTTTTTCTTTTACAGACAAGCTGTTACTGCCTATCCTAGATACATAATTAGCATGGTATTTTCTTCCTCATCCATCCAAAGCAGATAAATCCTCAGCCTTCCCCTCTGCTTTCCTTAATAAAAACCAGACAATTCCCCACTTAAAGGATGCCTTCCAGATCTAAATTCCTCAACCATGCTTGCTTGAGGATCACAGCAACAAATCATGACGAGCTCCTAAAAAAACTTTTACAGACTAACACTACCCAGCCTATGCAGACATATCCCTGCTGGGGTTCTGATCCTCTGTTATGAGTATTCTATAGGTTTATTTCTACAAAAGAAAAAGGACAGTGCTGTCAACACAGGCCTCATAGAGACCTAAACAGAGACTGACCACCATCTCCCTGGACCTACCTGGTGCAGTGAAGCTGTTTTTATCCAGACACCTCATCTCACTGAAACCTCCTGAGACACACTAGCTGAGATCCACAGATGACAGCTAAGACCCACAAAGGACAGATTTTGGGACCTTCCATCTACAGATAAAGCCTCTTGCCAAAGCCAATGGCTACCAAACTTGGGGAAATTCACATGATAGTAAGAAAAACATAATATCAAAGTAGATTAAACAAATGTTGTTTAAAACTATGCTAGTACCCTCACAAACTGTGCAATCTACTGAACAATTAATTGGTTTGCTAATCCCTTGTCTCTCTAGCCCCAACCCCTTGTCACTCCTTCTGGCTTATCTTGTGCTACCTCTTCGCCCTTCATTGAGTTTTATTTTTATACTTCCATCCCACCAAAACTTTTACTACAAATGGCATTAGAGACAGTCACTCCAGTGATACCTCTCCTTTATAAATACAAAAAGGAGTTGTGGCATGGTAAAACCATGCCAGGAAGCTTGGTAAGGTAGAGCAGGTTGAGACATGGATACTCAGTAGGTGCAGACCTGAGACTAAGGAGACTCCCTGTTCTCAGCCAAATTCTTGGCCTGGAACACATGCCACATTCCCCACATAATTAAATGTGACTAGGCCCAGAACAGAGTTCTCCATATTAATGGTACCTAGAGCACTTGAGGGCTTAGCCAATAAGCTTCCCTTCCCAGACTTCCTTCCTGGAAAAGTTAATCTCGGATCCACCCCAAGAAAATGATAGGGTAAGTATGCACCTAGTTTCTTCCATGAACAGTCAATAAACAGTTTAGAATAATGGACTACTTCTTTCATCAAGATCCATTATGGGGAGCCATGAAGAAGGCATTTGATGATTGAGCCACAGCTTAATTCTTCCATAGTAGAATGCCTTTCTGTTTCTAGACTGCTTCTGCCAAGCTAAAAACAAAGATCTCTGTAACAAGCCAGAGCTCCTCTATCCCTGCCCCCCCCCTCACCATTCTAGGCTAGATGCTTTCCCGAGCCCTCACCCCCCCTTCCTGATCCTGACTCCATTCTCTTCTCTTCCGTGACTCCCAGCAGCACCTGGATGTCCAAGAGTCAGAGAACCCCATGCCCCCACTCCCCAGTCTTATCACAAGTCCAGGGCCCCTTCACCAGCTCCAGCTTTCCTATTCCTCACACTGCACTTTCCCACCCCTGAAATGGTGTCTCTGTGCATCCCTGAAGCCCAGAACCCTCCAGGCAGTGGCACGGGATAAGCACAGTCAAACTCTCTGAGTCTCACCTCCTGAAAGGCAGTGAGTGCCCTGAGAGGACCCACATGTCCATATTTAAGAATTTTAATTATTTAACTAATTTTAATGTAAATATAAGATATCATTGGTGATACACTATTAACTAAACTATTGAGATCTTATTAAGTGGAAAGCAGTATGTCAGGCTCAAAGAGCTAGCAATGCCAGAAACTCTGCCTTCTAGAAACCTCCAGACTGTAGAGGTTAGTGCATAGCACAGTGTCTAGCTGCCTGTGTTCACATGAAGGGATACACAGGGTATCATTAAAAAGACACAGAGAGACCTAATCAAACTTTAAGTGTCAAAGAGTCTTTAAGCATTATAAACCCTTTCTTGTTCCTTGAATATAACTTTATTTACCAAGTATAGGCATTTTGTGAGACAAAGACAGCATAACAGATGGTAGAAAATAAACACAAACATTATTACATCACAATGCCTGCAAAGATTACCACTGCTCACATAATCTCACACTTTGTGGCAAACTCCTCCTGGAGTAAAAATAAAAAAAAAAGAGCTATTTAAGAAGCCATTTCAGAGGCCTGTTGGATATGAGCATACTAATCATACTGAAAGCTCTTACCACTACCCTTCTTCTTTAGGATCAATGACAACCCAGCTTCCTATTTCCTATCTGATCTCTTATTTCAGACTTCAAGTTTTCATAAAAACCAGACTCATCATGGGTCAGTTTTAACTCTACATGTTAACATGGATCTATATACATCTGTCCATTTACATATCTATGAAAGCATTTCTATGGGAGCACAAAACGGTATATATGCAGGCCTGTTGTCCAAGCCTATGAGACAGTGAAGTCTAGCATATGCTTGGAAAACCTGAGTTTAACAAAGTCATTCTAAAGGTGGCTGGAATTTCTCAAAGTGGGGTTAGGCACTTGTGTCATCTCTGTGGGTGGAGTCAGCTTTTGAAACAGCAGAAGCAGCAAATATTACATGAGTCTGTCGGGATCTAAAACACTGAGGCTTTTACCTCTGTTCTTGAACAAGGAGCATTATCTCCCATTGGGGAAATTGCCATCCTCTCTAACAACACTGAAGAACCTAAAATCACAGGTGAAACTTTGACAAGCTGCCAGGAACTCCATTGTACTCTCTTGAGTTCCAGCCAGTCCTCAGTAGGGTCAAAGGTTACTTTAGCTAATTTCACATTTAAATACTCCTCTGGTAGCAAGGCTTTTCCAGGTGCTCCCTCTGAACCCTTTTTGAGTTTTCATAAGAACCACTCACCCCACTCTAAGCAATGTCTCAACTATGTCTCATCTTTATTTTTTGTGTTTCTCTGCATGTGGTAACTATTAGTACAACCACTCCCAGCTTAGTTTCTTAGGAGCTTAAATTCTAAGAACCTTTGTGGTCTTTAGTTATTAGACTATGGACTATAGATTTTAGATAATGGAACCACGGTGTCCTGTAGAAGAATTCCTACCACATGTTCATTGTTGGAACCAGACGTGTTCTTTTGGAATGCTCCTATCTTGATAGCTAGGAAACTAAGAAAATATGTGGAATCTTAATCATGTAGCCCTTCCAAGAGATTTTTTTTTCCAATTTTTTTATTAGATATTTTCTTAATTTACATTTCAAATGCTATTCTGAAGAAAACCAAACCAAAACAAAGCAAAACTAAATACAAAACAAACAAACAAACAAACAAACAGAAACCAATACACTTAATTTAACTCTTCAAAAGTCTATCTTTTCAGAGACTTGGAATGTAGAATCCAAGTATCACTTTTGAGCTTCTTGCTGCTGGCCCATATCTTTTCCCCTTCATTGATGAATAAACCAGCTACCATCACTTACTCCCAGCTATAGGACTTCAGCACCTTTCCAGTTGATCTCTCAATCACTGTTCTAGCATGTGTTTTCAAAAGAGCAGCTGTTTAGAACCTCAGCAAGGACTGTTGCTTTCTCTTCATATAAAATACAAGTTCATATAGTGTATGCCTGATGCATTTCTGAACCCACAAGATTTCATGGTTAACTTCTAAACTCCTTTCTAATCACTCATGTTGGCCTCCTTGGCAATGTCTCTAAATAGCCTATCAAATCCAGTCTTTAACTTTGAAGTTGCATTCCCTATCTCAACTTAAACCTTCTGGCCCATAGGTAATATGCAGATTTAATTAAAATGTCCTCTGCTTGATGAAAACTTCTCTCATCGCTCATTTCAAAATAACACTGTGCCCTATTATACCGCTCTCTGTTTTTTATAATGGTTAAGATTATGATGGTCAGCTAATGACATTTTCTCCATAGATAACTTATAACATCTATAAACCTGCATTATTGGAATGTAATTTAATTAATAATACTATTGATCTCTGATATTCAATTTACATCTGAGATTAATTTTGACCATTTAATACCATGGACCAATGCTGAGATATTCAGAACAATACAGTCTTAAAATAAATACTGTATTTTTCAATAAAAATGTTCAGCTATGCTGTCAGAGTGTATGGCCTGTGCTAGGGGAAGAATAACATGATTGCAAGCATAAACTAGACCAGGTTCTAAGCAATACATCACAAAAAACTTGCCACTTCACTGATATGTGACCTTTACAGCTAGTAGCATTTAAAATCATATTCTTACCCAGTGCTGCATGTCACGCTCATTAAAATAACAATTAACCCTATATACTGCACAGCGCCTTCAGTATATTTTACAAGAGCAGCCCATGATTTCATTTCATGCAAAATGAATAAGAAAGGTCAGGCTGATAACTCAACTATTTTCTTTCTCTAAGTCACCATATGTGCAGGAAGAAAACCAGCATAATTAAATTCTCAGGAACATGAGCCAACAACTTCAACTTCATAAGGAAGACAGAGATAGTGAAAATAAAGGCAGGCAAATTCACCTGTAGGTTGGCAAAGTGACAGATAAGGAACTAGAGTCTAGCAGCTACAGATATGAAAGGGAAGAAAGTTCTAGTCTGCACATATAAAAATTCAAATATGAGTTTATTCATCAGCTTTATTAAATAACTTTCAGCCCAGGGTCATTTGCAATTGTGATAATGAGTCTATATTAGTACAGGAGGTTTGTTGCTATACATAACTGTTATTTGATACCCATTTCACAAATAGGTGTTTCTATTTTAAATTACTATAATAAAACCATTTGAGTTGAAAGATGTTAGTATTATGCTAACAAATCTAAAAGTGAAAAGCAAAGAATTGCATCACTATAATGAGAAGAAAATATCACTGATAAATATGCTGTTCATAAGCCTACTTTATCACCTCTCTTTCATAAAATTATCAAGACAAGAAAGTAACTCCATATTAGAAAGGTTTATTGTTCTTGACAACAAAACTAGTTGGCAAAATAAAACCCAATTGTGTGTATCTAAGATAAAATGCAGAAAAAATCTTCTTAAGTTGTGAAACTCCAGAAAACTTCCTCCAGTACAGTACAGACTGAATATTCTTCATTAAAGGAATCCCTGTATGTCTTGGGATTATGATCATATCATAGTATAGGTTAGTCAGTGACATCAACAACAACAACAAACAACATTGTGGTAATAGACGACATTTGAGATTCATACAAGTGGTTCTAACCTAACATCATGTATGTGATAGGCCTGTGTAGTAGTCATTTTGCTTGAGTTGTAATATCTAAATGAAGATGTCATCATGAGCTCCAAATGTATTTAAAGCTGGGCAATTGAGGTTCCTATTAGACAAGTCTGATAGCTCTTTCACTCTAGGAGTTCTGCCATCTCAGAGATTTTGAGTCATTTGTGCTGTCAGAGTTCAGACATTTGGAATATGAAGAGGAACATTTTAGACATAGTGCTTCAGAAATTTCTGTTCTTAGATGTTGGTTTCCATTGCTTTTGGTCAATGCAGGAAGTTATATTTTGAGCAAAGTTGCTAGGATACTGTACCAAAAAAAAAAAAAAAAAAAAAAAAAAAAAAAAAAAAAAAAAAAAAAAAAAAAGAAAAAGAAAAAGAAAAGGGGAAAGAACGAGAAAGGGGAAGAGGAGAAAATAGCAGGGTAAGAGAGAAGAGAATGAAATAAGATAAGGGACAGGAAATGAGGAGGAGGAGGAGAAGTAACATTCCCTAGAATGGGGACTTTAAAAAATATATCATCAAGAAAGATCCAGGCAAGCAGGAAACATATCATTGATGTTTCATAATTGATACTCAGGAACAAAAGTAATTGACCTATTACTGTAGCTAAGAAAACCAGACTTGAGCTCACATATTTGCTGTGTATATGCATTGCTGTTGAATATTTGCTAGGCTATAGCAAAGACTCCACTGGGAGAGGGAGAATGTTCTTTCTATACTATGTAAGTAAAACACAAAACATAAACCTGTTCAATACTTTGTTTTCCTATACAAAAATTGAGTGAGGAAGTAAATGGAATGGAAAACAGCAGAAGGGTAGGACAATGAAGGGTGATAAAGGGAAGAAGTAACAGAAAGTTGGATGGAAGAAATAGAAAATAATCTAAATTTATTTCAGATATTACATATAAAGCAGCTATGAACATTGTTGAGCAAGTATCCTTGTGGTAAGAGGAAACATTGCTTGGCTATATGCCTAAGTATGTTGTAGCTGGGGTTTTAGGTAGAACTATTCCCAATTTTTTGAGAAGCCACCAGATTGATTTCCAAAGTGGCTGCACTCCTATTAGCAATGGTGAAGTGTTCCCCTTGCTACACATCCTCATCAACATGTATATTAGCTGTCACATGAGTTTTTGATCTTAGCCATTCTGACAGTTGTAAGATGGAATCTCAGAATCTTTTGATTTGCATTTCTTTGATAACTAAGACTGTTTAACATTTAAGTGCTTCTCAGGTCTTAGAGTCTCCCTGTTAAGGATTATTTGTCTAGTTCTGTACCCTATTTTTAATTGGGTTATTTGATTTGTTGATATATAATTTTTGAGTTATTTATATATTTTATGTGTTAGCTTTCTGTCAGATGTAGGGATATGGAAGTTCTTTTCCTATTCTGTAGGCCTTACAGAAGGTACTCAGTTTTATGTGTTCCTATTAATTAAATTTTGATGTTAGTATCTGAGCTATTGGTATTCTGTATAGAAAGTTGTCGTCTGTACCAACGAGTTGAAGGCTATTTACTACTTTCTGTTCTAGTAGACTTTAGTGTACCCAATTTTGGTCTTTGATCCACTTGGATTTCAGTTTTGTGCACAGTGATAAATATGAATCTTTTTCCATACTTCTACATGTAGACATTTAGGTATAATATACCAGCAACATTTGTTGAAGACGCTTTGTTCTTTTTATGTTGTATGTTTTTGGCCTCTTTGTAAGTAAAATCAAGTATCTATAGATGCATGGGTTTATTTCTGCATCATTGACTAGATTTTATTCTTGAATCTGTCTCTTTATATGCCAATGCCATGTGGCTTTTATTTCTATTTGTAGTAGAGCTTGAAATCAGGAATGGTGATACCTCCAGAATTTCTTTTACTATATAGGATTATTTAGCTATATTATTATTATTATTATTATTATTATTATTTCCATAGAAAGTTGAGATTTTTTTGTTTGTTTGAAATCTTTAAAGAATTGTTATAGTCCTCAAATAAATTATGGATGAAAAAAATGTGGTTCATTTATATAATGAAATATTACTAACCTATTAAAAACAAGGATACCATGAAGTTTGCAGGCATGAATGGAACTAGAAAATATAATCCTGAGTGAAGTAATCCAGACCCAGAAAGACACACATGGCATTGATTCACTTGTCAGAGTATATTAGCTGTAAATTATAGTATAGCTGTCTTAGTTGGGGTTCCCTAGAGTCACAGATCTTATGGAAATTCTCTCTATATTGAGGGAATTTATTGTAATTACTTACAGTCTGTAGTTCAACTAACCAAACAATGATCAACTGTAAATAGGAAGTCTAAGAAACTAGAAGTCACTCAGTCCCAAGGCTAGTTGTTTTAGTTGGTCTTCTGGAGAAGCAGGTCCGACAGATGTGCTGGCAAGTAAGTGCAAGCAGGCAAAGAAGAGAGAATCTTCCTTCTCCCAATGTCCTTATGTAGGCCTCCAGCAGAAGGCGTGGCCCAGAATAAAGGTGGGTACCATGCCTGGATCTGGGACTTGCTTTGCCCCAGGCTTACTTTGAACTCAGAGATTTCCTTGCCTCCTTCTCCCAGGATTAAAGTCATATACTACATTGCCTGGGCCTAAGTTTTCATGGCCACTCTGCCTAAAGATCTCCATGCCAAGATCCTTGTGTCTTCCAACCTCAAGATCTGGATCACAGGTGATCACTCCAATTCTGGACTGTAGTTCATTTAATGTATAGTTATGTTGACAACCAGAAATAGCCATTACAATAACCTTGTTACCATCCAAGGACCCAAAGAAGCTAAGTAACAAGGAAGGCATAAGGGAGAATACTTGAATCTTACTCAGAAGAGGTTATAAAATAGATAACTGAAGTAGATGGAAGGGAGAGAGATTGAGGGAGGAATGAGAATGAGACCAAGTTTGGGGAGGAGGGAAGGCTGGGAGAAAGAACAGAAATCAGTATGGGAGTAACCCTGGGACAGGAAGATTTCTGGGAGTCTTTAGGTGTGACCCTAGCTGATACTATTTAATTTTTTTTTTAATATTAGCTATTTTCTTCATTTAAATTTCAAATGCTATCCCAAAAGTCCCCTATACCCTCCCCCTACCCTGTACTCCTACCCACTCACTCCCACTTCTTGGCCCTGGCATTCCCCTTTACTGGGGCATATAAAGTTTGCTAGACCAAGGGGCCTCTCTTCCCAATGATGGCCAACTAGGCCATCTTCTGCTACAAATGCAGCTAGACTCATGAGCTCTGGGGGTACTGATTAGTTCATATTTTTGTTCCACCTATAGGGTTGCATACCCCTTCACCTCTTGTGTATTTTCTCTAGCTCCTACAGTGTGGACCCTGTCATCCATCCTATAGATGACTGAGAGTATCCACTTCTGTATTTGCCAGGCACTGACAAAGCCTCCCAGGAGACAGCTATATCAGGGTCCTTTCAGCAAAATCTTGCTGGCATATGCAATAGTGTCTGGGTTTGGTAGCTGATTATGCGATGGACCCCTGGGTAGGGAAATCTCTGGATGGTCCATCCTTTCCTCTTAGCTCCAAACTTTGTCTCTGCAACTCCTTCCATGAGTGTTTTGTTCCCTAATCTCAGGAAGAATGAAGTATCTATGTGTTGGTCTTCCTTCTTGATTTTCTTGTGTTTTGGAAGTTGTATCTTGGGTATTCTAGATTTCTGGGCTAATATCCACTTATCAGTGAGTACATATCAAGTAACTTTTCTGATTGGGTTACCTCTCTCAGGATGATGTTCTCTATATACATCCATTTGCCCAAGAATTTCATAAACTCATTGTTTTTAATAGCTGAGTAGTACTCCATTGTATAAATGTACCACATTTTATGTATCCATTCCTCTGTTGAGGGACATCTGGGTTCTTCCCAGCTTCTGGCTATTATAAATGGGGCTGCTATGAACATAGTGGAGCATGTGTTCTTATAACCAGTTGGAACATCTGGGTATATGCCCAGGAGAGGTATTGCTGGTTCTAGCAGTAGTAGTATGTCCAGTTTTCTGAGGAACCACCAGACTGATTTCCAGAGTGGTTGTACCAGCTTGCAATATCACTAGCAATGGAGGAGTGTTCCTCTTTCTCCACTTCCTCACCAACATCTGCTGTCACCTGAATTTCTGATCCTAGCTATTCTGACTGGTGTGAGGTGGATTTTCAGGGTTGTTCTAATTTGCATTTCCCTGATGATTAATGATGTTGAACATTTTTTCAAGTGCTTTTCAGCCCTTCACTATTCCTCACTTGAGAATTCTTTGTTTAGCTCTGTACCCCATTTTTAATGGGGTTATTTGAATTTGAGTTCAGCTTCTTGAGTTCTTTGTATATATTGGATATTAGTCTCCTATCAGTTTTAGGATTGGTAAAAATTCTTTGCCAATCTGATGTTGACCCTTTTGTCTTATTGACAGTATCTTTTGCCCTACAGAAGCTTTGCAATTTTATGAGGTCCCATTTATCCCTTAATAGCAGGGAATGCAGAGCCTGATGAAGCCATCTTCTTTAGCCAGGTCAGACTTTCAGTGGAGGGAGGGGGACAACATCCCACCCATATGAAGTGCAATGATAAAGATGGGGCAGAGACTGAGGGAATGGCCAACCAATGCCTGTCTCAACTTGAGACCCAACCCCTGGCTCTATTAACGATATTCTGTTTTGCTTGCAGACATGAGCCTAACATAACTGTCCTCTGAGAGCCTTCAATCAGCAGCTCACTGAAACAGATACAGAGACCCACAATTGAACAATGGGAGTGGGGGGTTGGAAAGTCTCAGGGAAGAGATGTGGGAAGGAATTATGTTTTTTGAGACCCACATTCTAGAATGTTTTCATATACAATTGACTGACTCTTTAAGTTTCTTGTTTGTTGTTGGCCTCTTAATCATTCTTTTATTATTATTTTATTTTATTAGATATTTTCTTAATTTACATTTCAATTGTTATCCCGAAATTTCCTTATACCCCTGCCCTGCTCTGCTACCCACCCACTCCCACTCCTTGGCTCTAGAGTTCCCTGTATTGGGGCATATAAAGTTTGCAATAACAGAGAGTTTTAGTGCCTTTATTACAAAAATGGTTTTTACTTGATTGTTTTGTCTCAACTCATTTTAAGAGCCTCTCTTTATAACTATAGCATGATACATGCAATGCACTACCAATCTCTAATGAGTATCCACTACTACTTTGCTGTGAAGGTACCATATTTGTAGTGTAATCCCAATTGTACTGGCCTTTACTCAGACACTTATCCTATCCCTGACATAGATTAGTTTCCAAGTGAACTGTTTTTATTAGTTTTCTAATTGTACTATGTCATTTTTGCAAATATCCTTACAGAAACATGGCCACTTCACTTGGTATAATGTTTGAAAAAGCCTAACTCAGTGTTGACCCTCATCAAACAAGGTGTAGCTTTGTGTCTCTTCTTTATCCTCATATCACATTTCTTGGTTATTGTCTAAAGATGCTATATTTGTGATTTTCTTCTCATTTGCATATGTACTGAGTTTTCAGAATAACATCTTTCTTTTAATTGTATTGCATTTATGTTCTGTCTTCTTTAGGGTCATTTTGCTGTGAAGAGACTCCATGACCGCAGCGAATCTTACAAAGGAAAGACCTAATTGGGGTTGGTTTACAGTTCAGATGTTTAGTCTCTTATGGCCATGCAGGAAGCCTGGCAACATCCATGCAGACATGAAATTGAAGAAAGTAGCTAAGAGGTCTACAGTCAAATCAGTGGGAATCATGATAAAGAGATACTGGAACAGGCTTGAGCACTTGAAACATCAAAGCCAATCTAGAGTGATACACTTTTTTTCAGGAAGGTCATGCCTACTCCAATAAGGCTACAGCTCCTAATACTGCCAGTCCTTATCTGATGGGGGGGGCATTTTCATTTAAACCACCACAGCTTCCTCTGCTTTCCTGTGAGCTGCATAGCAAAGGAGTCCTTTCCCTTTTAGATTAATTATATGCAGTCTGGATTATCACTGAGCCTTTCACAAAATAATTGACTTTGGCATACCAGGTATAGCATACATGTTTAATTGGAGAACTTTCCTAAATATACCTAATAAAGAGCCAGGCAAGCAAACAATGTCCCATGAGTACTTCATTTTGATACCATTGTAAAGATGACTATTCTGTTATTGTATGTAGAAGACTAGATGTGCCTACATCTTAAATGGAGCCTGGAACGTGGCTGTTCTCTAAAGAGATGGTATTTTTGTTTGGCTCTGTGAGAGATGCATTGGTGAGAAGAAGGCCATTTGCTGTGTCATTTATCGAAAATATGATATTACTAAGGAAGCACTGACATTTTGGGTCCTTGAAATATAGATATCATATTGAGCATTGGAAGTACAAAAAAACTGTGTTGTTTTGTTTGATAAAGTGTTATGTTTTGCATAATTGTATTTCCAGTGAGGTCTTAAATACTATCCCGTCTTTCCCCTGGAGGTTCTTAAAGTTTTAAGTATAATCAATGCTAGCATACACGGGGTATACATGGATTGGAGGGTAAGTGTCTCCGTGTGTAACAGATTTCGGTTCCCTGCTGGTTCGCACTCACCCTCTGGGGTATTTATTGGAATAACTTGTGCACCACATCTTGAGATGGTACAACTAAGAGAACTAAGTAACTTCTGGACAAGTACTATGAAGTGAAGCTGACATTCATCACTGTATCTGACATTTTTATATCTAAACTGTCATGTTATATTCCAGAATGTATAGAACTTTTTTTTTTTATCTACACAATAACATCTTTATTTAAAACTTAATTCAAAGATATTTCAGATGAATGCCACATCTCTTAGAAATATAACAATAAAATTAGAAAAAATTGAAATGAAAAAGTAATATTTATTTATGAAATAGCAGAAGTTAAATTTGTTCATTTCTAGAGAGTACAGAAAAGTCCACCAATGAAAAAGCAGAGAATTAGACAAATAGAATATTCATTGGATATTCCTACAAGCTCTGTGCCACCATTGTCCTGGCATATCCTGCAGACATCGTTTTGATCAGAAGGTTTGTGGTTAGCTTTGTGTTTATATTTCTTCTTTAATAACATGAAGAGTTCCTTCCTCTATGTAAGAATGAAGGCTCTATGTAGACAGCAGATGGACTTCTCCATGTCCAGTAAGTTGTGTAGGTGGTATCTTCAGCAATGGGCCTTACCACCAATTTGTGGATAGCAGTCTATTTTCTTGGTAACAGTCTGGGGTTTTTGGTGATTCCCATGTCTGCATTGTCTAGCAACTCAATTAGGCATAACCCAGTCAAAGTACTAAAACCTTCATTTGGTAACAAAACATGTCCACTTGGGACTCTTATTAACCCCAGAGTTTCATTTAGATTGCCTTATATATATATTTTGAGGGGGGGGGGTGAGTGGACAGGGGAGCAGGGAGGGGGGAGGGGGAGGGGACTTTTGGAATAGCATTTGAAATGTAAATTAAGAAAATATCCAATAAAAAGTTGAAAAAATAAATAAATAAATAAATAAATAAATAAATAAATAAATAAAGGCAAAAAGAAAAAGAACTTTTTAGAGTTCAATTTTATTTGTTTATTTTAAATCTGTTGCACTGCTGGAAAAATATTGATAAAAATAATTAAATATTACATATATTTTCAAAGTGTCTCTGCTTGGGATTAGTATTTCCTGGAAATGTTCAACGCTCTTAATTAAATTCTTCCTCACAGCATTGATGATTTTCCCAATTAACTTCAAATGCATTCATAGAGATTCCAAAATTTTAAGAGTTAGACTCATCTTGTGATTTTGGTTAAGGCAGACTTTGGTTAGCAAAACTTTTAGCACTTTTTCCTATTCTTTCCCATCTTCCCTTTCCTCAAAGAAGTAAGACAAGCACGAGAATAAATTTGTCACACAGGTCATTATATGGGTTCTTTAATTTTTTAAAAATATTTTTATTTTGAAATAAAATATAATTACACCATTTTACCTTCCTACCCTTCCTATGCACCAGCCCTCTTCCATTCTCTATATAATTAGTGGACTCTATTTCTTCAACGTTTTCATGTATCTGTGTGTGTGTGTGTGTGTGTGTGTGTGTGTGTGTGTGTGTGTGTGTGTGTTTGAGTGTGAGTGTGTACATATATACACACATACATATAAACATAAATTGTATTATATATGTATATGAATAAATATAAAAACTCAACCTTTTTGTCTGTATAATTTTAAATTTTACTTGTATGATTATGGTTTCAGGTACTGTCACTTGGTATTAGCAAATTCGGTTCCTTTTACCTGTGAAAGACTATTTCTCCTATTTTTATTTTCTCTAATTATTAATCTGGACATCTTGAAATAATGGTATAAGACAAAATATGTTTGAACCCCTTACATTGCATAGTGATAATGGTCTGTTGTGAATCAGTATTTCAATTCATTATGACCAAAATAGTTCCTTTGGCTTTGCATTTGAGGACAGTGGCTTGAAAATCTGGCTCAGATCCAAGACAGGTTTCTGTCTCCCTAGTGATGAGCTTTGATTGCTAGAGTAGAATTTCTCTGGCAAAGCTGAGGTGACACAGTAAATCTCAGCAGGTTCACAAGGTCCCACTTACCATTAGACAATAAGAACAAAAACAACAACAGAATTCCATACAAAAGATGGGATCCAGTAGCACAAATCAGCTCCCTTAGAAACGAAAAGCAAACCTAGGAAATGATCACCTGAAAAAAATGTTTGCATCTTAGTAGAGGTCAGTTTTGAACTGGCAGGTGGTCTATGGTTCCACTCTGACACCATGGAAATACCACTGTATTTACAAAGGTTACCCCATAAACAACAAGGATTTTAAATATCTCTCATTTTGAGAAACATCTCTCTCTCTCTCTCTCTCTCTCTCTCTCTCTCTCTCTCTCTTCCACTCTGTAGTCATTGAGAGGCTTAATGAATTAGTATTTCAAGATATCTTTGATATTCTGAGATGAAAGCTTTTGCATTGGGCGGCGAAGTTATTACCAGCAGGAAAATGTTCTCATGATATAAAGCACTAGGCTGGGATACATTTGACAATTGCAGTTGGAAAGATTTGGGTCTTTTTCTCTGTTCTATTTTAATCATGCCCATTATTCTGGAGGATATGAGGCTAATAGAAGAGGTAAATTCTCATTGGCCAGGAACCTTTGGTACCTGCACACATTGACACTTTTCCCAGTGGTTAAGGCAGGTGGAAAGTTTATAGGCAGCCTCTTTCTGGAGCAATAAAAGTTGCTTTTATTTCAAATTCTCTTTTTACACCAGTTGCTATTACTCTGAAAAGCTCCTGGCATTTGGAAGGCAATAAGCAGGGCATAAAATCCATTCTTTCCTGAACAGGTCCTGTTGCTAGGGCTGCTTTTAAACTGACTAGTTTACAGTAAAGATTCAGACAGCTGGTCCTGAAAAAACGAAAGAAAGGAAGAAAAAAACCTGTCAGGAAAAGCAGGGAAGCCGATCACTAGCTGGTTGAGTATATGAGTTGTCAATGATACTCTAGCAGTTTCCATATGCAGCTACACTCCTTGTATATGAAATATTAAATTGCCACAGCTCATGGAAGGCTGTGGATGGAAGGAATGACTCCCTCATCCCATGTTTTTGCAGAATCACTGTCCTTTGGTTTAGGATCACTGTGATTCTTCCTTTTTGGGAGAATGCAATTGTTAGTTCCTTCTTAAACTGTACTAAGGAAGCAACACAGATGAATTGGCATTCAGCTCCTTTTCTAAGCAATGAACAGGATGCACCACCTCATAAAATGGTGACCTATGTGCTCTGAAGTTATTGTAAATACGAACTGAAATCATTCCACACTAGTCCTTCTGTGAAGAATGTCATCAACACTGTTATCCAGAAGCCCCCTCTCTTATGACCATAGAATAATGGTGCCCTTTACCTCTGTGGTAGGCAGAGTAAACCAAGCTGATAACAGAACTGAGGCTGACTTGGAAGGAAATCTTAGCCCAGGAACTATCTGTGTAAGTCAACATCTAGGTGCCTGAAATAGAGTCTATGCTTGTTGATAATATGGCAAGAAAAGTGCAAGTGTTCAAAAGCTGGCTATGCAAAAACAAAACAAAACAAACAAACAAACAAAAAAAAAAAACAGAGAGTTCTTGCATCAAAAATATGTTGAACAGAATACAAATTGATGTCAATTGCCTAGATGTTTGTTTTAGATTGTATTCTTTTTTTTTTTAACTCCTTCTGTATTATAATTCTATGAGAATACTATTGGTCTTACTAATAACGTAACAATTATCAAATTAGCAGATGTTTTAATAAAAAGAATATTCAATGTGTGCAGTGAGTCATTCCATGGGATAGAAGACTATTCCTATATGTTTTATACAGGCTTCTGTGTAAAATCAATAAACTGTTCTTTCAGTTTTCATGTGGTTGGGCTGTTCTCTTTTCCAGTCAGGTACTTTAGATTGCAGTTTGTAACAGGACTAATATGAGTTGATTTGCTTTGTGTTATGTCACCGCCTAGGATGACACTATAGGTGTGATTTAGATGTATTTTGCACAAAGCAATATGCCATTAGATTTAAAGTATAAATCTGATACCTCACCATTCTTTTCTGCCGAGGAAACAGAGATTGATTAATGTATTATCACCTATGGACAAGGGTACACAGAGAAAGGCTATTTCCTTATCAGCACCACATAGAAACCACATCAAGGGCCACATGGCTCCACTGTTGTAGTTAACTCAAGAGATTTAAGTGTTTTCATTTGATTTATTAAAGTATATTTTAGAAAAATTTTGTTGCTAATCTTCACTGATTATTTACTGGAGCCAAGTAGATAATCTTGATCTTCATGATTCAATGCCCCGTGGATAGGCGAAAAGTATGAAATCTCCAGCCTGTCCTGTGCTTTGAAGTTTTGATCCTTGTCATCTCCACTCCATGTAGATTGCTGATTAACAATATTATAGCACTGATGCGATGTGTGGTTAGTGTCACAAGAGGACAACAAGAGCTCTTGGTGCCATAATCACACACAAATCCAAAACTTTACCAGTTATGAATACATCATGGAAAAAAATGTGTTACATATAAGAGCAGATGCAGGTAAAAATGCTGCTTCTCCAGTTTATTATGCATGACAATTTGATATATTTTAGAAAAGTTGTTGATGTCATTTAAATAATGCCTTTGTACTATGGGCTTATTACATACCTGTTTGCTAAAACTGTAAGGAAAGTTATGCATGTGACTGTATTGCCCCATTTTTAAAATTTTTATTAGATCTTTTCTTAATTTACATTACAATTGCTATCCCGAAAGTCCCCTCCCCCCTCCCCCTCCCCCCTCCCTGCTCCCCTGCCCACCCACTCCCACTTCTTGGCCCTGGCGTTCCCCTGTATTGGGGCATATAAAGATTGCAGTACCAAGGGGCCTCTCCTCCCAATGATGGCTGACTAGGCCATCTTCTGCTATATATGGAGCTAGAGACATGAATCTAAGAATCAAAGCATGAGGTCCTGGGTCCAACACAGGCTCTTCCCTTTTTTTCTGTGAAGAACTATGTGACATCTGCTCTCAGACCCTCTGCTTTGCTGTTGCCTTTTTCTTTCTAATTCTTTTTATTTTTTCCTCACACAGTTTTGTTGGGTCAATAATGATGAATTCAAAATGCCAGGCCCAGAAGCTTATGTTTTAAGGGAAAATTGTAAAGTCATTGTTGCACATGAAATATTTTCAATATCTCTAGAAGCCCATTGATTTTTGTAAGTAAATTTTACTTAAAAGTAGCTTCCTTAATTCATATGTAGGTATCAGTTACTTATGTTTGTCTATTGTTTTATTAATAATATGTGATAAAGATGCTCAGAGCAACAAGGTTGTTTGTATGATAAGACAAAGATGAGAAAATATAAGTCACAAAAATGATGCTTGCAAAATAACAACTATCTGATGATTTTTCCCAAGTCCAGGATCAAACATTTTTAGTGAGAAATTTTATAGCTATCTGTATTTAAGTGCACCAGAAGTTGCAGTCTATTTTACTGTTTCCTTCACTTGCAAAGACATCACAAACTTTTCTTCCAGACACCTGAATTAAACTCGAAACATTATTTCTATTTGTTTCTAAGAGGTGAAAAATGCTATATCATTGTTTTGCCTTATTGTTGTGAAATTTCAGATTCTTATTGCTAACATGTCACAGCCAAATCTTATGTTCAGACACTAGTGGCTGTCAGTTATGGATGCCTTTAGAGCACTGGAATGAATAGAAGCTTGCAGAGCAATACCAGGCACTGTATATTTCCACTGCAAATTTTCTGCCCTTTAACACTACTTTAGACATTTATACCTAGAAACAATAAGCTAGTTTCTTCCAAAATTTCAGGCACACTCATAGACATGGTAAAGTATTGTAAAAATAATACATTAAATTCGACCATATTTTTAAAATTATAGACACCAGTATTAGGTATCATCCATTGCTGATGATACCTCCACAGACAGGCTAAGTATGTAAACAATGAAAGGATCTTACTGAAAACATTCATACAGCTTGATGAAGCACCACTCTCTTCAATATCAACTGCTAAAGTTGGGATTTCTTCCCTCAAAGCCAAATTTAACTTAGGATGCATCATAAATCATCTTTCATTAACATCTCCACAGGTGTATTTTTGTCTAATCTTAAAAGAAGTCATCAGTTTAAAGTAATGTAATTTGGCTGGGAGACATAGTTCCCAATCAGAAAACAAGGTACATTTTAGAATGAGGGGTTTTGTTAAAATTTATATCGCTTGAGAATATATGTATATAATATCTTGTTATCTCCATTCTATTTATAATCTCTGAGAAACTAAGATTAGCATTTCTATCCATTGTAATATAGTAACTTTTGTATCCAGTTCTCAGCTGTAGTCATCATTTTCTCAACATTCCATGATGTTGTCTCCAATGATGTGTGCCAACCTCACATACAAAAACACAAATCCAGCTTTCTGCCTTAGGTTTGTAAAATCTAAATGTACAGCAAGTTTATTCAAAGGGAATGAAGATAACTGAATGTTCATTTGTTGTCCAGTTTGCAAAGGGACAGGAAAGGCCTTATGGTTAGAGACCATATCCCGCTCTGTGTATTCTTCATGACCAAAATAAAAATGCACTGTGTCAGGATAGCCACTGCACAGGAGCTAGGGGGCCAAAATACTGAACTGAGTTCTACATCATATGAATTATTGAAATAGGCAGCCCAGTAAATTAAGAGCAACATGCATGCATCCATTTACCTGCACACTTTATGATGTCTTTTTTTTTTTCTCTTTATTAGGTATTTTCTTCATTTACATTTCAAGTGTTATCGAGAAATTTCCCCATACCCTCCCCTATCCCGCCCTGCTTCCCTACCCACCCCCTCCCGCATAATGGCCCTGGCGTTCCCCTGTACTGGGGCATATAAAGTCTGCATGACCAAGGGGCCTCTCTTACCATTGATAGTCAACTAGGACATCTTCTTCCATATATGCAGCTAGAGACATGAGCACAGGGGGAACTAGTTAGTTCATGTTATTCTTCCACCTATAGGGTTGAAAACCCCTTCAGCTCCTTGGGTACTTTCTCTAGCTCCTTCCTTGGGAGTCCTGTGTTCCAACTAATAGCTGACTGTGAGCATCCACTTCTGTGTTTGCCAGGCACTGGTATAGCCT
>LR750642.1:77343-171687 GCA_902729485.2 Mus minutoides
CTCCCACGAGACAGCTATATCAGGGCCCTTTCAGCATTATCTTGCTGGAATATGCAATAGTGTTTATTTTTGGTGGCTGATTATGGGAAGGATCCCTGGCAGCCGCAGTCACTGGTTGGTCCATCCTTTTGATTCAGCTTCACACATGATCTCTGTAACTCCTTCAATGTGTGCTTTGTTCTTAATTCTAGGAAGGGGCAAAGAGACCACATTTTGAACTTCATTCTTCTTGAGTTTCATGCGTTTAGTAAATTGTATCTTGGGTAGTCTAGGCTTCTGGGCTAGTATCCACATATCAGTGAGTACATGTTATGTGAGTTCTTTTGTGATTGGGTTACCTCTAATAAGGACACATTTTCCACTATGTTCATAGCAGCCTTATTCATAATAGCCAGAAGCTGGAAAGAACCCAGATGTCCCTCAACAGAGGAATAGATAAAAAAAAAATTGGTACATTTACACAATGGAGTACTACTCAGCTATTAGAAACAACGAGTCTATGAAATTCCTAGGCAAATGGATGGATCTAGAGGGTGTCATCCTGAGTGAGGTAACCCAATCACAAATGATGTCTT
The DNA here is from genome assembly GCA_902729485.2 of Mus minutoides. Lineage (NCBI taxonomy): Eukaryota > Metazoa > Chordata > Mammalia > Rodentia > Muridae > Mus > Mus minutoides. Next base: position 77,919 of record LR750642.1, read on the forward strand.
TTTTAACAGCTAAGTATTCCTCCACTGCATTAATAAACCACATTTTTTTGTTTAGGAACATTTAGGTTATTTCCAGTTTCTGGCTATTATGTATAAAGCTATTATGAACATATCTGAGCAAGTTTCTTTGTGGTAGGAAAGAAGATCCTTTGAGTATAAGTCCAGGAGTGGTATTACTGGGTCTTGAGGTAGATCGATTCCCAGTTTTCTGAAAAACATATCAGACAGATTTCTAAAGTGATGGTCTAAGTTTGCACTCCTACCAGCAATGGAGGACTATTCTTCTTGCTCCAAATTCTTGCCAACATAGGCTTTCACTTGTTTAATTGGTCTTAGCCACTATGACAGTTGTAAGATGAAATCTTGGAGTTATTTTGATTTGAATTTCCCTGGTGGGAAAGGATGTTGAACATTTATTTAACTGTTTCTCAGTCATTTATGATCTCTTTGTTGAGAGTTCTGTTTCAATCTATACCCCTTTTATTGATTTGGTTATTAAGTTTGTTGGTGTTTAATTTATTTATATGTTTCTGGTATTAGCTTTCTATTAGATGTAGGGTTGGTGAAAATCTTTTCCCATTCTGTAGGCTGCCATTTTGTCCTATCAATGATGTCTTTTGCCTTACAGAAGCTTTTCAGTTTCATTTAATGAGGCCCCTTTTTATTAATTGTTGATTTTAATATCAGCAATCAAGGAACAGAGACTCTATCTTAACAACAAAAGCATCAATAACAAATCTCAAGACTGTCCTGGCCACAAGGACATGTTGTCACTGTCAGAGTTGGTCAGCTCACTCTTGCTCCTTCCTGCTTGTTACAGGACCTGGGGAAGTTGAAGAAAGAGGATTATAATAGTTGGGAAGACATGAAGTGTGACAACAGTGATCACAGTAACTTTGTACTTTAAAATACCCCTTTTGATCTATTTTTGTGCTTTAATTCCATATAATCATTTTCTAATGGTTGTTTGATCCTCAACTTAGGTGCCTTAAGTCAGGATTGTTAAGTGAGAGCCTTCTACATTATTATTATTTTCCTTTAAAAAGTATCGAATTCTTTCTCACATATAGACCCTGTTGAGAATTACTGAGTTAGAAGATACCTTATTATAGAAGTGTTTATTCCCCAAATTTCTTTTTATATCTTAAAGTTTGTCATGGGAAGCCTCAGATTCATTTGTAGTTGGCATATAAATTGTGTTCATGAAAATGTATGCTGTTGAGATAGTTGAAAAAAAATTCTTTTAAGTGATTAAATAGACCTTTCTATAATCTTGTTTACATGATTAATTTATTTAGCAAACTCGTCTTTATAGAGGCTACAAGGACAAACTTCAGTCCCAACACCTCCTGAATTATCACAGTATCTCTGTTACTGAGGGTGCAAATGAATGAGTTTCCAGAGCAGAGTGTTGAGCCGTCAGGACCACAATACTGATAATGTTAACACAGGGCTTTTTAATCTCAGGGAATAAATGAAGTTTTCCTAGATGGCAGCTGATCTACAAGATATTTGTATTTCATTCTGCTAATAAATGTTCATTAAAACACGTTTCATTATTAATTATACAGAGTGGGACTCAGAGCTCCAGTAAATTGTATCCCTATTATAATAAATGCATTTAATTACAGAAGTTCTGTAGTAAAGCTTATTTTTGTGAAATAGTTTTATTAGGTGTGTCATATGGTTTAAAATTCAGAGAAGCGGACTTCACAATGCATAACACTGTTTAACCATACTGTGAGTGGAGATTTTTCTACACTCTGGTGACTGATCTCGTTTATAATGAGCACTTTTGTTACACTTTATCTACCATCCCTCTTGCTACAGTATGATGAACCCACAATAGGTAATGAATATCTGATAGGCATCACCAGCTTGCTTCTCATAGGCCAGTAAGTCATCTTGATTTCTTATGACTGTTATGATACATCATTCCTTCTCAAAAAGAAGATTGAATCTGGGCATCTAGATGCACTTGCACAGTAAAGGCTTCTTTGGAGAGGTGAAAATGATACATAGCTAATAAATGTGAGACTTTCTATAGGATTCTCAATACTGTGCATTTAGGGAATGTTGACAGAGTTGAGATAGAGGAAACATAATTCCCGCGGGCATTAATGAATGACTGTGAATTATATTATGAAGCCAGTGGAGGCAAGGAAGTTAACACTGGTGAGCACTGTTCTAAAATCTCCTTGCAAGGCACAAGAAATTAATGTATTAAGCCATATCTCCATTACCTTATTACTATGGCCTTATACATAGTATTTGTAAAAAAAAAAATTCTTAGTTTTCTTGCATGTAACATCATAACATCCTGCCTCATTTGTCTTCCTAGCTTGTTAGAAAAAGATCTGGCACTACACTTGACACTCAGGATGCTGGAGTTTATCCATCAGATTTAACTGCAAGCTAGAGTTAATGTACAATCTAGTGAGATTCCCATTGGATAGAAACATTTTTTACTTTTCCTTGAGATGGTGTTTCCAGTTGATTATTTGTTCCAGAATGTTGTTTGCAGAACAAAAATTCTATCAATTTGGGTTGGGGATGAATAACAAAAAGGAATAACAACTGAATATATATTCACCACTACTGAGCTTCTTCCTAAAGATGCCTGAAAGCCCTTTCAGAGCCTATTGTTAGTAAGAATCTAAAAACTTGTTAGCTAGATAATTTGTAAATTGCATTTGAAGATCTGAAATTTCTAGAAGAGGGAGCATTAGGCAGCCATTGATGCAAGGTTCCTTTCAGATGTGAAGAGTAAGAGGCTACTAGCATATTTGAAGCATAAAGCATATTTGAAGATGTATCTATAAAGATGTTTCTACATTGTCTGAAGGACAGAAGACAGACACCCACTCTAAATAAGGGCATCAAAGGTCTACTGGCTGTCAGTCAGCATAGTATCTATTGGCGAAAAGTGAAAGTTGGAAATATAGTAAACACACTTATATTTATATCTCTTTGTCTTTGCCTCCCCACCCCTGGTACTCACATGAAGAGGTGAACAGGTTGGAGTAAATATTTTGTCACTACAATGCTCTCCCTCACCATAAACCCAGAAATAATGGAGCCAAAAATTACAGAACTATGTTTGAAACATAATATTTATGATTTTTACTGTCTATGACAGGCATTGTGCCATAGTCATCAGATGACTGCTCATTTAATCTGAAATTGTAAGCAAAATCTTAGTTATACCTCAAGAATTTTTTTTTGATTGTTTCTTTTCCTATTTTCTTTTTCATTTGTCTGTTTTCTGTTTTGGCTTCTGGGATTAAGCACTGTCATATTGTAGCCTTAACCAAGAGTAGCTGGCTTCAGACACAGAGGAAATAATTACCAGGGATAAGTGCACAACAAGAGGATTAAGCATCATACAACTGAGAATAACATCTGCAGTGACATGATAAAAACGATATGGACCATTAAATCACATGCATTGGGCATAAAGTGATCACCAGCTGGGGTCAGAATGAAATCTCCCCTCTTGGAACAATATTGTACCATTAAGTAAATTTAGAGATTTTATGCATTCCTTTAGAATATCTATTATCATCTAGCTTCAAAAATAAATGTCTAGTTCTTTATTGCCTCCCTCTCATCATTCTAAATGACCTTAAGACTCAGAGTTTGTACTCAAGTACAAATTGCCCCTGTTCCCACAGTCACCTACATTGCAGATCCTGTGGGCATCCTGCTCAGCTGCTTTGTCTCTGAACACTAGGGTAGAATGATCTATTCTTGTGTTTGCTTTTTTCTTACTACTTCCATGACCCTATTGAGTAGATGGAATGACAGTGTATTTTATTGGAATGTGGACTAAGGGTTAATGCAAATTTCAGAGAAGAACTTAAACTTTCCTTTCTATCTCTCCTCATGACTATGTTGTAAACAATAAAACATTTTCATCAAGTATTCAATAGCAGCCTGTGATGTAATGGTATTCAACAATGTGTTAAAACTACAGAAGAAAATATTTAAGAGAAAATTAATAATGAATGGCAAAATTAACAAAACTTGACTGAAGTAATGGAGGGAAAAGATAATTTAATAGAAATAACTTCTCATAATAGTTACAAACACAACAAAGTACTAGAAGATTTCTATAATATAACAGCCAGTTAGAACTATGGGATCACTACATAAATGTTGGTAGACTGTGTTAATCTCAGCATATCAAACAATATCCAGAATAAAACATATCATGGGCTATGAACTAAACTCAAATTAAATTAAAAGCATGAAAATAGTTCAAGGAATACTCTCCTACTTGGATGAGTAACAGAAATTTCATTATCAGAAAGGAATTTGAAAATTTTGACATCAGTAAGTACTGTTATTGTAATAAAATATTCAGAGTTCAGAAGAAGTTTTAGAAAGAAAAGCTCTTCATTTTATCCTTATTCTGGCATCAGCTAATCTCTACTTAGATATTCAGTGGAGTCATCTCCACTGTAAGGGTGCATAAGAAGTTAAGAAATCAGGTCACAAGACAGAACCCAAAAGGTTCTGTGTGGATAGATTTGGTCTAATTTTAAGAATCCTAGCAAGAGAACTAATATAATGTCTTCCAAGGACCATTTCTTCAGTGATATGTATGTCTGCTCTTAGGCCCTGTCATCTCATTATTTCAATGAGAACCGAATATGCCATCTGTACCATATGGTATACCTCAAACAATAGCATATACCATATATCTAAGAAACCGATGTTTGAAAAAAAAATCAAGCAACTTTTAGGCAAATAAAGTCAAAAGATAGTGTGCTCAAAATAATGAAATGATGATGATGATGATAACAGAAAGTGAAATTCACAACTATAAAAACAATTAAGAATACTACCATATTTGGGCACACACCATAAATTCCAGCAATTTACAGGAAGAGGCAGGCAAGTCTGTATGAGTTTAAGCCAGGGTTACATAGATCCTGTGGCAAGAGGAAAAAAAGTAGAAGAAAACCTCAAGTGAACTGTTCATTGCTTCACCTATCATATTAAAACCCAAAATCAGAAGTTAAAGAGACAGAAGGAATTAAGAAATATATTAATTGTGTTACTATGTGAATATTTACATGATTGTAAAAGAAAGGTATAAGTAAAGCCTAAAGTATCTTTGAAAAGATAAAAGTACCAAACTTTTAGCTAATTTAAACATGCTGAAAAGATTTGGATATTACAATCAGAGAAAGGCTATCAGTCTGCAAGAAGTAGAATACATCCTAAAGACTGTGCTATAAAACCCATATGCCAACCAATTATGTCAGAGGTAAATTGGACAAATATGTACAAATTTACAATCTGCTAAAACTCAACCAAATTTAAGAAGATAAACAGGGAAACAATAACAAATCACATACACAGAGAGGAATCAAATAATAAAGACAAGATCAATTCAGATGGATTCACATGTGACTCTTATGTAATAATAGGACCACCCTCAATAGTGTTCCAAGTGTTAAATGATAAAAATCTTTCATTCGTTCTATGAGGTCAGCTTACTCTAGATACAAATCCAACTACAGTCATCACAGATAAAGGAAAACTAAACTGTCTTCTCTCATTAGACAGATACAATAATCCTTAACACAATACTAGCTAAATGAAACATATCACATATTATATATTAATAATAATGTAGAAGGGACATTTTCCTTAATAAAATATTCTCTACCAATAAAATGAATAACAGAATAAAACCTGACCACCTCAACAGATTCTCAAAAATGACAACATATGAGAAATAGATGAGACTATCTTCAAATGATAATGGATTTGTACAAAATTATACATGTATATAATGGCAAAGGGTTTAAGGTATTCTTCCAAGGTTTGGATGCTTGAGGTGACTATGTGGTCCATTCAAGGTCACTGTGGTTAATCTAGCCATAAAATTACCCAGGAAATATAATTTTCATTTTTAAAAAGTGTTCTGTATTTGTTTCATATATATCCTAAGCAACCCAAAAAGCATTATAAAAAGAAGTTAACCAGGTTGTGTTGTATAAGATCAATGTAGAACCATCAACAATAAAATACAAAACTAAAATTAAGAAAACTCTTCCATTCCAAAGCCCATTTGAAAAGCCATATAGAAATCTACTACTCTATAGACTTACTAAAATCAAGGGATGTAAAATGTGTTGCCATTTAATGGATAAAACTACCCCAACTTATGCCACCAAAAACCATCCAATTCCTGGAATGCATTACAGCTTGTTGAATTGTTGGCCAAAGGGTTCCCAGAAATTTCCAACACGACAGACTATTGCCAAGCCTATTCATTTATTCTCCACAGTTTGATGGGAAGTCCCTAATGCTGAAGACACTAATTGCATTATCATATCAAACTTCTACCCAACCATAAGCTTCATCACCACTGACTAGCATTCATGGTGCTGGTGGATATTTGGCATTCTATGAGAGGAGAAAAAGAGTCATTAATATCAGCAGGTACAAAATTTGTGACATGTATAATATCATGATTCATAGTGGCAATAAAATAGTGGCACAAAATATTTAGTAATAAGCGACCACTTTTCAGTTGGATTTAAATCTCACTCCATTAGATGGAACCTATACCTGCCACTGCTTAATGTTACTGAGAATCTGAGACCAGATACATTATAAGCTCTACTGTTATTCTTCTAAAGGAACACAACAATACAATGATATAATGCCACATTGTTATATCTATAGAGCAAAGCATTCCTCAACCCTCATTATAGTAGCTTCTTCTTGCAACAGATAATAATTAACACCTAGACTCACATCAGGTTTATGTGCAGATAGTGACTTTGAAACAATTAATACTAAATGAAATCTTTTTGTTAAACTCCTCCTATCAAGTTTTAGGGTACTATTTGGAAGTGGAAGAGAAAGGACTGTAAGGGTCAGGTATCATGGATGACTTCAAGGAAACAGCATCTTCCAGACACAATAGGCCTGGCTCAGATATGAACTCACAGAAACCATGACAGCATTCACAGGATCTTCACAGGTTTAAACCAAAGGCTTAGCCCTGAGAAGGGTAAGTAGACACAAAGTACCACCTGTAGCCAAGAAACACTTTGCATCTGATACCTTCTGAAAGAGGAAATAAGAGTTTCCTTCAGTGGAGTGTCATTGGCTTATCAGCTACACCCAAGGCAGGCCTCATGTGAGGACCTGTTGGTCAACACAAAACCAACTCCATGTTTGATTATTTGTTTTCTGTGATATTTTACCCTGGTATGTTTTGTGTTACAGTATTTTTACTTTATTGTTTATTGAGAGCAAGCGAGCAAGCAAGTGAACAAGCATGAGAGAGAAAGAGAGAGAGAGAGCGAGAGAGAGAGAGCAGGAGATGCAGTACACATGAAGTTGGGTGGATAGTGAGGTGGTGGATAGTGATATAGGGAGAATATGGCTGTTGGAGGAAGGGGAAATATACTTTTCTATTTATGAAAAAAAACTTCTGTAAAAAAAGTGACATAAAAAGTACTTATGAATAAATTAGTAACAGAGAAAATAAGGCCTAACTACTCAAACTTAATATGTAATAGATGTCTAGAAAATTACCTCATATTTGTTTATCAGAATAGCTGCTACTGTTAATAGAGCATTACTTTGTGGATTGTTTTGAAAATTCAAAGCAGTTCTTATCTGGTTCCCTGTGGGTTTCTTTGCAAATTTTACAATTGCTAAAGTTTACATACCGCACAAGCACTAAAATGACCCACAAAAAGAACTATTGAAAAAGAACATAGTGGAGTATGTGTTCTTATTACCAGTTGGAATATCTTCTGGGTATATACCCAGGGGAGGTATTGCTGGATCTTCCGGTAGTACTATGTCCAATTTTCTGAGGAACCTCCAGACTGATTTCCAGAGTGGTTGTACCAGCTTGCAATCCCACCAGCAATTGAGGAGTGTTCCTCTTTCTCCACATCCTCCCCAGCATCTGCTGTCACCTGAGTTTTTGATCTTAGCCATTCTAACTGGAGTGAGGTGGAATCTCAAGGTTGTTTTGATTTGCATTTCCCTGATGATTAAGGACATACTCCACTATGTTCATAGTAGTCTTATTTATAATAGCCAGAAGCTGGAAGGAACCCAGATGTCCCTCAACAGGGGAATGGATACAGAAAATGTGGTACACTTACACAATAGAGTACTATTCAGCTATTAAAAACAATGAATTTATGAAATTCTTGGGCAAATGGATGTATTTGGAGTACATCATCCTTAGTGAGGTAATCCAACCACAAACGAAGTCACTTGATATGCACTCACTGATAAGTGGATATTAGCCCAGAAACTTAGAATACTCAAGATACAACTTGCAAAACAAAAGAAAATCAAGAAGAATAAAGACCAAAGTATGGATACTTCATTCCTTCTTAGAATAGAGAATAAAACACCCATGAAAGGAGTTAAAGAAACAAAGATTCGAGCTAAGACGAAAGGATGGACCATCCAGAGACTACCCCACCTGGGGATCCATCCCATAATCAGCCACCATACCCAGACACTATTGCATATGCCAGCAAGATTTTGCTGAAAGGACCCTGATATAACTATCTCAAGTGAGGCTATGCCAGTGCAAATACAGAAGGGGATGCTCATAGTAATGTATAGGATGGAACACAGGGTCCCTAATGGAGGAGCTAGAGAAATTACCCAAGAAGGTGAAGGACTCTACAACCCTCTAGGTGGAACAACAATATGAACTAACCAGTACTCCCAGAGCTCGTGTCTCTAGATGAATATGTAGCAGAAGATGGCCTAGTTGGCCATCACTGGGAAGAGAGGCCCCTGGGTCTTACAATCTTTATATGCCCAAGTACAGGGGACTGCCAGGGCCAAGGAGTGGGAGTGGGTAGGTAGGGGAACAGGGCAGGGGTAGGGTATAGGGAACTTTTGGGATAGCATTTGAAATGTAAATAAAGAAAATATCTAATAAAAAAGAGAAGAGAAGAGAAGAGAAGAGAAGAGAAGAGAAGAGAAGAGAAGAGAAGAGAAGAGAAGAGAAGGAACAGAATTTCCAGTCTCACAATTGTTGCCTTCAAAATTTTCAGCTAAACAAGTTTAAAAAATTAAATCTATATGTAGTTAAGGTAAAACATCATAGAGTCTATAGTCTGTTGGTATATCAAGCACTAAGATAATATAGTGTAGAAAATATTTATTTTTTAATAATTTATGTTGGGCACATGTGGGAAACTGAAGGGTCTTTGCCTCAGACTGAATAGTTTTTATCTCAGATGGATGGAAGCTCTACATATGCTAATCTACAATAGGCCATCTAATGAGACAGAAAGTAGAGAAGGGTTCCTTATGCATGGTAAACTAAGGATGAGCTGATATAGGGAAAGAAATAGGTTAGGAAAGTCACACACCACAAATTTCAGTACTTTGGAGGTGAGATAGAAGGATCATGAGTTGATCTTAAGCCGGGGCTGCATAGAATCCAGTCTCCAAAAAGGAAAAAGAAAATAGAGAATCGCTATGGATATTAGGTTTCTATATTTGATGATGACAGTGGTTTTGAGTTTTAATACAGCTGTGGGTAGCTGCTAAGCTTGTTTAATTATAAATGTTAGATGAACTCTAAAGAATGTGAGCATATGAATTATACCTCAATAAAGATGATTTTCTTCCAAGCCAACAAAATTAGATAGAGAACAAATCTGATAAAACTGAAGCAGCAGGCAGTGATGGAAATACTTTCACTCTAAGTCAGTAGTGCCCTATAATGACATTCCATCCTGAGTGTGGCTCTAAGTCAGCACACATGAGCACTGTACACTATACAGTCTAGGAAGAACTCCTCTTATTTGTTTTGATAAATGTAGTAGTTGGCATCTCTGTGAGACATAAGGGCATAGCAGAAAAGAACCCAAGTCCTCTCATAGGAATTACAGAGTTATCCATGAGTTCATTGAATGGAAATATAATTTTGATTCATAACTCTATTCCACTCTATCTTTTCTGTCTTCATTCTACTTTCTTTTCCTTTTACTATTTCTTTTGAATTTCCCTTTCTCACCTTCCTTAATGCCTATTCATCCCATGCTTGGTTTAAGTGATACATATTTTAATAAAGACATGAACATCCTAATAAGAATCATATACATGCAGTAAACGTGACAATTCTTTTCTTATATATTGTGATGGTTTGTACTAGTTATCAACTTGACCTAGGTAATAAGACTCTGAGAATATCTAAGAGGGATTATCTTAATTATTCTGATCTACAGGTGAAGATTCACCTTAACTGTGGATCATTTCCTTGATAGGAACCCTAAACTATAGAATATAGATGCAGTATGACCAGATACTCAAGCTCCAGTATCAAGATACTGCCTTGATTTTTCTGCTGTGAAGAATTGAATTGTGATGTGAAATCAATCCCATATTTCTTGAGCTGCTTTTGTCAGGGCATTTCACCATAGCATTAGGAAACCATAGTACAATGTTCCTCTTTATACTCACACACACACACACACACACACACACACACACACACACACACACACACACACATTTTTAGGCACGATAATTGTCACTTCATGTTTTGCAAAATCAGATATGGTAACGGTCCATGTTGCTTGAATAGCACTATGTCCATCTGATAGCCTTGACAATGAATAAATGCCACGTACTGGCAAGTGACCCCTGGGTACAGTATCATACTTCTTGAGAAGAATGGGCCAATCAGCCTGCTCCAGAGTATTCCCCTTCATTATTTCCTATTGTTTTTTGTTAGGTTCTTTCTGTCTCTTCAAAACCAGTAGATTTTGAAATGGATTTACTAAAGCCGAGAAAGCGTTAAAAGGCATTCTTATTTAGATTTGTCCCCATATCTATATGGGGAAATTGCATTTTACTCTTTCTTGTCTTTCTCCTTCAGGATTCGTCTATACATACATTTGCTTTTCAGCCTCAGCATTTAGATTCCCCTCATGTTAAGGAGTTTCCTCTTTCGTTTTAGAACCAGATATACATCAGCATGAAAATTGCCAACAATTCTGCATGGAGTATATTTAGACTATGTATTTTAACTAGATCAATGCCCCACCTAAAGACAAATGTTGAGAGAGTCCACAGGATTTTTCAGGACTTTATTCTTTGACTACCTGCAACACTGTACCATAGGAGAGAATCTCATCTTTAAACCAATTCCTGAGAGTTCATTCTATCAACTATATGTGTCAAAATGATACCTGAGTAATAATCATTAAGTATGTTATTTGATCTTTCACACTATTTTAGTTACTAAAAATAAGTCTTTTTCTGGAATGAATGTTCTCTTTATAAAATGCTTAAGCTTTATTTACTAAGAATTTCATAAAAAAAATTTAATCCTTCACATAATGAATGATGAGACCTCACTAGTGTTTCCTGTGGTTTAAGGCCCTCCACCATTTTCTATGTTAAAATTATGTTCACTCCTGCAGTTGGTTAAACAGCAGCACTGAATGACTTATATAGAGCTTTTCCTTCAATGTTCCTTCCTCTTCATACTGTAAATACAGAGGGCTCAAATTGCAACCTAAGAGGCAGTTAGAGTCCACTTTTGTGTCTCCTAGAATTGTTTAAGATTCCGATAACCTTGTATCCTTCCATATAAGTTAGAACCACACTCTTGTGTTCTGTACCAATTTCTTCTTCTTGTGAACTGAACAAAATCTAGGGGCTTCCACAGAGGCAAACCACTTGCTTTTTAAAAGACCAACAGCTTTTCAGTGAGGACAAACTATCCCTGATATGAGATCAGTGCCAGCCTCTTGTTCCAGCTGGCTCACATACAGGCCAAGCAGTCCCTGACCATGGTTGTCAAGTCAAGAAGGCAAAATATGTCCTGTGGAGTTAGAGTAAGGAAAGATCAAATGAGTCATATTTCAAACATCTTTTTTTTGTTGTTGTTGGAATTAAAATGCACAGTTTCAACTCTTTTTCAATTATCAGCTTGACATTACTCTTTAAGCAAATGACTAGAGTTAACAAGAGAGCTACTCCATTTTGAATATATTGATTTTCTGCTTGATGTAAACTCTAAATAGCTGATTAGGATGCTATGAATCAGAGAGACTCAGTGTACCTAAAACATCCTGCATTCCATCACAGAATCAAACACTGGGGGTTTGAAGGTGAAATGAATTAAAAGTGTATGATTATTTTGACTTCAATACCTACATAGTAAGGACATACGCACTCTTCATTTAGTTATGCACATCGACCTAATGCACAAAACTGTTGAGCTTAAATATATAAGGATGCACAGAGTTATTTTCAAAGATGACTGTGAAATGAAATGAATACTTAATTGACTATTTCCAGTTATGGAATATGCTGATGCTGTCCTTTATTCTGTTCCTAAACAGCAGGATATCTGTCTGGCTGATACCTCCCACTGATACCATAGCTTCATACTCTGGCTGTACATATTAAGCCTGGCACCCCATCTTATTGATCACATGAATTTCTCATTGGCTTAAATAGTCTTTCTTGAATGAAGAATTAGCTGCTCTTTTCTTAGTGCTATTTCCAACACCGTCTATGTATCCTTAGGGGGGAAAATGGATTCATGCCCCAGTATCTGAGTTTCTGCAATTTTAAAGTTACATTAATGAGATGGTAGCAAGTTGCACATAACTGAGAGGGATAAAGGGTGAGTATTTCATCCCAGACATGTAGCTGAGAAAATAATGTCAGAAACATAATCCATGCCATGTCAGTCAGACCTCATCCTTATAAAAGCCTTAAATGCATATTCTACTACATCTTTATTGTGAAATTTAAACATGATAACAGAATAGAGAATTGAAAGGAGACTTATCCACTTGATGTGATTGTTTAGCATATAGATTGCATTTATTGATGCAAAGTACCTGCTAGTAAGGTGGGTTTTTTTTTTTTTTTTGAGCCATTTTTTTTTCTCACCCAAATCCAGGGTTTGAATGGTGTTTGGGATTTGGAATCAAGAAGCTCGAGGCCTTTGTGTGACAACAACCATAGTGGCAGAAGGATGCTCAGACAGAAGGCAGTCAGAGAGATGCAATTGTAACTTCAGCTGCATTGGAATGACAGACCAAGAGAGGTTATGGTGGGATCCACCTTTTCCTTTACCTTCCTTAGTTTTTTTTCAACTATCTCTCACATAACTCGTATAGTCATGGTCCCCTGTCACACAGAATGTCTTTGTAATTCTTCCTATCCCCCCAAAGGGCCAGTGAATCCCCACTTTCTAAGCAGATTTCCACACAGATTATGTAGCTCAAGTTTCATTGACCATTCTCCAGAGCAAACAACCCAGGGATCTAATTTCAGCTTCTAAAATCATGCTTAGATTTTAATGGATGATAATTAAATCTATTTCCTTTCTTATATCATTTGCTTTATACACACACACACACACACACACACACACAATTTTAAAACCAAACTTTGCGGGACAAGTGTGCAATTGTATTGAAACAGACAGGCAAACCACCTTGTGTGCAATTTTCCTCTTCATGTAGTCAAGAATTGAGTCTCATACTCAAGGACAGCCACAGTACTGCCTTATTGAAAAGAATAGATAGAAAATGAACCCAGTCCACTCCCTGGCTCCATTTCAGGAATTCATTCTAGTCCACTTGCTCTACTGTTATGTTTGAACTACCTTTTGTTTCAAATGTGCCTACAGAAAGTTTAGATAATAGAGCAATGAAAGTGACCAAATGAATGGAAATATTTTCTTTGGAGACATCCTATAATCAGGTTCCTTTGGCTGTAAAAATCAAAGGTGAATAGGCTCAAAGTGTACAAGTCTATAAAACTGAAAAGAATTGAGAGAGCATTGAGATGAAGTTATTCATCAAATTCCAGAACAAAGGGCCCCCTTTGAAGCTTAAAAAGGAGGATTTAGGATAAATGGAAAGAACTATTTTTTTAACACAGTAGGGAATAAACTTATGGAACTCATTATCCCAACTATTTCTATTCATTAAAAATATAAATAGACCCAGACAAAGATTCCTATCTGAATAAAGATCAGCAATGACTACTACAGAAGACTTCACTTTAGTTTAATGGGGAGTTTTTGCTGTATTGTGACATGTGTCTGGTTGAGCTTTTCCTAGAGCCCAAACTGGATGAAAAGCTTAGGATGCAATGCCTGGGTGGGGATTGTTTCATCGAGATAAAGGAGGTGTTTATACCTTGGGATCTCGGGATAGTTGTACTAATTAATCAAGTCTGAATGTGAAGCTCACAGTAGTATATGGTGATGATTTTGGTGAAGAAAACAACCAAGGACCTTCTGGAAATTAGGGGAAGTCAGAGATTAGAGAGGAGAAAGCAGAGGAGTAGTAGGAAGAGAATGAAAAAGAAGAAAAGGAGAAAAGAAAAAAAAAATCTGTCCCTGACTATGATAATTTATCTGTGGGATGGGGTATGTCCATTCTGTACCACATCACCAAGCTAAAAAGTTTTACTATTCAGAACCAACCCACAGCTTCCCTATAGAAATGCAAAGTCAGAGACAACTTTATATATTTCTGAGTTAGAATATTAAGCTATATGTATATACACATATACACACACAAACACGTGCATATAAACATGTATAAATATAGACATATAGCAGGCATTTTGCCTACTGTATCCTCATATTCATAAAAAATCAAATATTTAGGTCATATGCTATCTAGTTTTATGTAAATTTAAAACAAGCTACAGTTAGCATGCCTTAGTTATGAATATGTCTCCATAATATCCAGCTATAAGGTATTTTCTTAGTAAGTTTTTGATGGGGAGTACCCAACCCTTATGGGTGATATATTCCCTGGCCTGGTGGCCCTGTGTTCTATAATAAGGTAAGATGTGGAAGACATGAGTATTAACCCATTTAGCAATACTCCCCTATGACTCCTGACTCCAGCTTCTGGCCCTGTTTGAGTTCCTATCCTGAATTTCTTTCATGATGAGCATTGATGTAGAAGTGTCAGACAAATAATTCCTTTCCTCCCCAACTTGCTTTGGATCATGTTGTATAATCATGGAAATAATAACCCTAAATAAGACAGAAAGTTTGGTAACCAAATTTGAACGGAAACTCCAAAGAATAAAATAACATTTCTTTTCTCTTATAAATAACCTGGCTTAACTTTGGTACCTGGTATCTGTCTAGGAAATTGTCCATTTCCTCCAGGTTTTCTAGATTTGTTGAGTATAGCCTTTTGTAGTAGGATCTGATGATGTTTTGGATTTCCTCAGGTTCTGTTGTTATGTCTCCTTTTTCATTTCTGATTTTGTTAATTAAGATACTGTTCCCTGTGCCCTCTAGTGAGTCTGGCTAAGGGTTTATTTATCTTGTTGATTTTCTCAAAGAACCATCTCCTAGTTTGGTTAATTCTTTGAATAGTTCTTTTTGTTTCTACTTGGTTGATTTCGGCCCTGAGTTTGATTATTTCCTACCGTCTACTCCTCTTGGGTGAATTTGCTTCCTTTCATTCTAGAGCTTCTAGGTGTGCTGTCAAATTACTAATGTATGCTCTCTCTAGTTTCTTTTTGGAGGCACTCAGGGCAATGCATTTTGTTTACTGAAGGGACTCTGATATAGCTGTCTTATACAGAAGTGGATGCTCATAATCATCTATAAGATGAAGCATGGGGCCCAAATTGGAGAAGCTAGAGATAGAACCCCAGGAGCTGAAGGGGTCTGCAACCCTAAAAGAGGAACAACAATATGAACTAACCAGAACCCCCAGAACTCGTGTCTCTAGCTCCATATGTAGCAGAAGATGGCCTAGTTGGCCATCATTGGGAGGAGAAGCCCCTTGGTACTGCAATCTTTATATGCCCCAATACAGGGGAATGCCAGGGCCAAGAAGTGGGAGTGGGTGGGCAGGGGAACAGGGTGGTGGGAGGTGGGAGGGAACTTTCAGGATAGCATTTGAAATGTAACTTAAGAAAATATCTAATAAAAAAATGGAAAAAAAATAAATAACCTGATAACTTTTGGCATATGTTAAAATGTAAAAATATTTTACCTATTCCAAAACCAGCTGTAACTTCATGACTGTTTCTTTTTTTTAAGGAAACACTAATTTTTATTAAGCAAAGTAAGTATTTTATTAATATAACACACTGTCTAGTGACTATATTAATCAGGTTATTTTATACAGCTAAATATGCATCTCATGACTGTTTCTTAATACTCAACTCAGTAGATACAGTTCTAGGATGGACACCCCAGTATGTGGACAAACATATTCCTGTGTCCACAGTCCCCATGTCTTCTCTTCTATGAGAGAGTGCACCTCCAACTCATGTGTGCTGTCTCCACACTACAGGGGAATGTCTCCATAGTCTCCCAGCTCTTATATGTCCCATGCAGAAAGAGGCAACCTTGTCTGGAAAACTTTATAGAGAATATTTGTTTCAGTTCAAAGCAACCTGCCTAGTTTTTCTTCTCTCTCTCTCATTTTTCCACCTTCCAAGATAAATAGAAGTAGAAAGGACAAGCAGTTTTGATTAGCATTTAAAATGTTGTCAATTTTTAATGAAAGCGTAACCTCCAACCATCAACTTCACAGAAACTGGAGACGAGGTTGCCGACTGAATGCTAATATATTTGGCACAGTTTCTCACGCTTGTCCTTCCGTGAACTTTTCTTGTTGCTAATTTGTTATGTCAGCCCATATTAGTAGGTTTCAAAAGTCCAAACTGGCAAGTGTGGTGACCCAAAGAGAACCAGTGTTTGGAAGATCTTTAAATCGAACCTTGGGAGCTGGGTAGTTTATTAGCTGTGTACCTTCAGTTCTATCAGTGGTGTGACATTAGCTTGCAGGAGTTGCCAAGTTTGGGGAGTAATCAGCAGTCTTTCCAAATCCCTTTCTGAGTGTGACATTTTTATTCAGAATATAAATGCTTGCCAGTCAATCAACAACATCCATTGCATGCAAAAGATATATTTACCTAACATCTTTTGATAATGCTGAAAATGACAAAAGGAATGAAGATTTAAATGATATCCCTAAGGAAACTTACATTTATAGTCACAAAGCATGGGCATACTATGAATAGATGGCATAAGATGAACAGGAAACACAAGCAAGGCTACAACCAGCCAAAGGCAAACTGGTCAGAACTCAGCAGTGGTAATACCAGCATCCTTTGGGATGTCTGTCTGAGAAGAGAAAGGTTGTTCTCTATATTAGTGTCATTAATGTGCATAGAAGAAGACATATAATTAAAAGATGCACAAGTTACCATTGAGGATAGAGAACAGAAAATTAAAACGATGACTCACACACACACACACACACACACACACACACAGGAGAGCACATGCACATACCAATGCACACAGTCTTTTCTTGAATTATATTAATGTCAAAAGAAAAATAGCCATACCTGGGTTTGTTCAATCATTGCTTTTGTAACTACAAAAATACACTGAAATCTTCCATTCACACCAGAGACTACGCACAAATGCTTAGAGAAACTTTATTCATAATGGCCTCAAACTTGGAAACATTGAAAACATACCTTTCAGCAGTTGGCTAGTTTAACAAAAGTTACAAAGTATGCTCACACTGGGATGGGAATACTGGTCAATGGCAAGAATGAGTGGTAAGCAGCCATGGAAGACATGTAGGAAACAAAACCACTGAGTCAACGTAGCTAATCTGAAAACCCTTCATAGTCCCAAATATGACAGTTTGGGATGGATATTGAAATAGAGATGATGAAAATAATAGCTACTCAAAGGCATTTTGATGCTGTGTCTGATATAAAGTAGTGAATATATAAATTTTCTATGCAAAAATAATAAGAAATAAGCCAACTATTTTAAGAGAAGTGTGTTTGGGAGAAAATAATGAAGGATGCAGAGAATTTTAAGTGCCATGAAATGCTTTAAATGATGGTATAATAGAGGATCTATGCCATTGTATAATTTTCATAACCCATATGCAAGCTCAAGGGTGAAATCTGCAGCTGACAATGATAATTATGACATACCATTATCAGCTTGCCATCTATGACCAGAGCAGTCTCTACTCTGGCAAGTCTATAAATACTGTGAAGGGCCGTGGGCAGCAAAGTGAGAATCAGTAGAAATCAATATTCCCTCCCCTTGGGTTTGCCACATTCCTAAAAGTGCACCCAAAATAAAGAGTTTTACAGCCACATTTGGTTTAGAAATGTGGACGACTTAAAAAGTATTCTTTAGATGGGCCCCATTTATTGCTCTTTCTATTTCTCTGTGGCTTTCTGATTTTGGTTTTGATGAACAGATAATGTCTATGCACACAAAGGCTGGCATGGGGCCTGAGGCAGCTTCGGAGTTCTATCAGATAGGGCAATTCCAGGAGAAAGAGTTTCAGACACAAGTCTACTCTGCACTGCCTGGGAGTTTGTGTTCCCAGCCTTTGTTGAGAACAGAGCTTGGAGGCAATTCCCTTGAGTATGCAATGCGCTACTATAGGCTCTGCATGAACCATGGGATGCTATTTTATCAGAAATAACAAGTACATACCTGCTTGTGGGCTACAGCAGGGACCACAGCTCTTTCATATCCAATCTGCTCAAGGTGTTTTTAAACTCTTCACTACCTTTTAAGATCAGACTAGTCCCTGGAGAGAACTCTTCAACAGATTTCATGGGAGAGATTTCCCTTACTGACTAATATTAAAAGTAACACATATTGTCAAAAGTAGTACTTAATGAGCTCTGCATTTCATTATGAATTGAGATATGCAAATCAGTAGAAAGAAAATCAAAGGCAGAGACTCTTAACATTGTAATATGCCCCTAGCATACTTTAAAAAATAATAGTCTCTTAAAGTATGCAGTCACAGAGGTAATATAGATAAACTTACCATAAGAGTAAGCAAATGTGCATCATGACAGCCCAGCCTCAGCATCTGACTATGAAGCATTAAAGCTATATTAAATGTCTTGGTTACTTTAGGCGAAACACACACATGTGCTCACACATCTTTATTAAAAATAGGAATTGTACACAAAGATAAGACAGCAGAATTAAAACTAAAGGTCACACAATTTGATCATTTCCATATTTAAGGTTATGCTAAGTATTCTGCAAATAGCATGAGGCTTTAACACTAGGCCTGCTCTTTCCTATCATTTAACATGGAGCTCATGAAAGATTGTTCCTGAAGTCATTATCTTCAACTGTTGAGAACATAGCTCATGACTGAGTGAGGGAAGAGCTATGGAGAACTGCAATGGGCTCCTGTGTGGGACAGGATATGTGTCATTTGATATCCATCGAACTCAATGGATGGACAAGGAAAAGAATCCCAGCACTTTAATTGTAAGTACATGTATATGTGTTTGTATGCACATGTCCACAGACACATGAACATGGAGTTGGTCTCATTAATTCTGAAAGGTAAAGAAAATATGGTTAGATCTAAAATAGATTTCCAAGTAAATTAAAATAGAATTTTGTATAGTTTCTTAAGAGATAAAATATTATACTCATAAAGTATTACCAGCCTGACTCCATTAACAAGAACTGAACAAGTACCAGAAGTGTAGACATGATAATTGTGGACAGAGAAAAGCTCAAGGCTTTAATGTTTTAGTCCAGGCAACTACAAAGAACTATAGGCAGCCAAGGGATGCTGAGAGCTTTAGAAATACGCGTCCCCAGGAACAAGCATACCAGTTAATTTTCCAATACCATGTGGTCAGCCTGAAAAGCACCATACATAATACTCCAGAAACTAAAAAGATTATATTTATTGATTTAGGATCATATGTGCATATATGAATGTTCCAACAATTGGTGAAACAATTAGCTACAAAACCGAACACCAAAATTAGGAAGGGTAAATAAGAGGGCTTGGAGAAGTAAAGCAGAGATAAGGATTAAGTAATCACATTATAATCTCAGAAAATTAAACAAATGTTATTTTTATGTTTTGTAAGAGAAAATTTAATGATATTTGATTTCTATTTGGCACACATTTGAAATCACTAAGGTTTCACCAATCCAATCATTTCATATTTTTTTCCCCAGATTGAAGCTGACCCATGTGAAGACTATGCTCTGAATATTCAATTTCCTGGAACTGTGTACCAGAGAATCCACTGTGAACTGATTTCACATTAAAGAAAGAGGCTGACTTGAGTTCAAAGGGACGGAGAAAGTTTTAGGGATGCATTCTAGAAGACAGAACGTTTAAGAGTGTATGCCAAGGTGAAGAAAAGCATCACTGCAGACAGCTGTGGCACTGTACACATGTATAATTCCAAAACTTAAGGGGTAGACTCAAAAAGAAAAAAAAAAATTCCAGGTAATTATTATTTACATAGTAAGCTTCAATTTGGCCTGATGTATGTGAGGCCCTGTTTGATTAAATCAACAATCTCTTTAAGAACTCCAAGAAGAAATGAAACTTTCACGTATAGTGAATAGAAGTGTTTCAATAGGCAAATAGGAGAATAATGACTGGGACAAATTTAGGTGAAAAAAATTCTGGACTTGGAATGTGTAGGCATAACTACCTAATTTGGGGAAAAGAATAATTCTAGTCAACATATCTAGAAAGTCAGCTCTTTTGAAAGCAAACACATACATTGCTCACCTTACATACTAGACTACATACTAGTCATTATACTCTATTTTATTTTGAGAAAATTACATATTAATAGGTCATTTGCATATTTAACCTATCAGAACTCAATATACAGTCCCCCACCCAGGGTTGGCAATCCACCCTACACCAATAACAATCAGCTGAGACTCCTGCTGTTGGCTAGCATCACAGAACAGTCCCCAATTAAATATGAAATGTTGGAAAGAGGAAGCAAGGATTTTGCTCACTGGAATGAGTAATGCTTTCTTATCATCATGATACAGAATTAATATGAGTACAGGGCATTCTTGAGAACTTGTTTGCTCTGGAGACTGAAAACAGGGAGATTCCAAGAAAACCATTCAATGAGTTGAGAAGATGATTTTAAGCTGTGATAGATCCAGAAAATAAGGAACTCATTAGTTTCACCCCAAAAAAGACTTTCGGGGCTGTATCTGAGAAAAGTTATGGGGAAATGTGAAGTTCAGAGTCACTGTTATTCCAGGCTTACAAATAATAAGTATTAGGGAAAATGTTGGATATTCACTGTTTCTTGTGTGTAAAGGACTTTGGATCAAAATTGAAGTCTATCATTTATAGTTTCTTTTGCACATGTTTAAAAACAGCAAAAAAAAAAAACTTCCATAAATTACGATTTTTTATACATGGTAAGAGAAAGCATCTCTTGGAAAAATTGAGCTCTTGGTACAGCATCTACTTGGAAAAATAGAGATACTGAGTAAGGCCACAGACTCCAGTTTTCAATAAGAAGGCAATCTGGGAGGCAAGACAATCCCTCAAAGAATGGCAGAAAAGATGAAACAAAGCACCCCAGAGAAGTCTGCATGAAAGCAGACAGATCATATCTGACTACTTAGAATAAGAGACAGAAGATGTCTACATTTTAGGAGCTTTGCTATTTGATTAGAAGAACCTTTCAGAACATAGCCGACATGCTTGGGTTATTCTTGTGGTCAGTAATGACATCACAGCTGTCTCTGCAAAAGACATGGAGGCCAGAGACTGCAGAGAAAGGAAATTATATGAGATTTGAAGCAAAGAAAGCCCAGTGACTAGCATTAACCAAGGAGCAGAGCATTCTCAAGAATAGGGAAGAGGCAGAGGAAGATTCTTCTGAATCCTCCAGAAAGAATCAGGCCGACTGGCAGTTTTCAGACTCTTTCCTTCAGAACTAAACGATAAGTTCCTATTCTTTTCAAACAAGGTCTGTGTGCTGTTTTCTTTAAAGGCAAGAATCTATGATAAATATAGGAGACAAGAAAAAGAGAGAATGGTGGAACAAAGAATGAATCAAATGGAGTCCAAAAGACACGAAAAAGAATTTTTGAATGTCATATTTGGGAAAGTAGACAAGTGTTCTTAAATCGTTAGCTTAAAAGTTTGAAAACTGGTGAAAATAAGGAGCATAAGGTAACTATTTTGGTTCTGAGTTTCTTATTCTTTTTTAAAATATCTTCTTTTTTATTAGTTTATTTACACTTCAAATATTACTCCCTTTCCTGATTTCCCTTCTGAAAACCCCCATTCCATTCCCCCTTCCCCTGGTCATCATCCTACCCACTCCCACTTCCTGGCCCTGGGATTCCCCTATACTGGAACATATTATCTTCACAGGACCAAGGGCATTTCCTCCCATTGATGACTGACTAGGTCATCCTCTGCTACATATGCAGCTATAGCCATGAGTTCCACCATGTGTTTTCTTTGGTTGGTGGTTTAGTCCCAGGGAGCTCTGGGGGTACTGGTTAGTTCATATTGTTGCTCCTCCTATGGGGCTGCAAACCCCTTCAGCTCCTTGGGTACTTTCTCTAGCTCCTAAACAAGACTGAGTTTCCTCACTTGCTTAGGTCTGTATGGCTCCCTTTACTGGTAGCAGAGAGAGAGAGACTAGTTTTCATTATGTATTACAGGACTTCTTTACATTTGTAGGCATATGGGAGGTCAAACAGTATGCACTGGTGATCCTACTGCCAACATTGGCTTGTAAGATGGTGTTATCTGATGAAATTGCCATGCTGAATCCATATGGTAAATAGTATACAAGTCTCTTAGTTTAAAATTCTAAGAAGCTACAAAGTTAAGAGAAATTACACCTAACTGAATATCTCCATTTCATGCAGCTATGCTTGAGAAAATATTGTTTAGGTGCAGATGTACACACACACACGCACACACACATTCTCTCTCTCTCTCTCTCTCTCTCTCTCTCTCTCTCTCTCTCTCTCTCTCTCTGCACTGTAGAAAATGAGGGCCCATGAGTTTATGTGAACTAGCCAGCATTGAGTGTGAAGGGCTTCCAAATTCCTAACTGATTTAATCTGGGACTAATAAAAGTTTATATCTGCCATGATCCTATGACTTGTAGATATCCCCCTATGTTTGTTTTATCACTGCTGATAGCAAAAACTGACAGGAAACCTTGAGAAAAGAAAGAAAAAATATGAAAATGTGTGGGTTCAGTTTAACAGAGGGAAATAACATCCCATTGTAGATGACTGTCTTTGCTTAGAGATGGAAGAAACTGAAGGTTATTCTGCTCATTATGAAGGCTAAGAAATTACAGAAGATAAATTTTCTTCCCTTTGAAAACAAATCTTAAAAATGTTCCCTGATAAGGCTTTTAATTTAAGATACCAGAATGAATTATCCCTGTGCATTTTAGTGTGCAAATTGCTTGTCCCAGCATTGAAGAAGAGTGGTAGATTCTGCCTCATAGATTAAAAAGGAAATATCAGAAAGGAGAAAAACCCAGTAGGAATGAGTTTCATCAGAGGTCTTCACCACCAGGAGAAGGCAGGAACAAAAAAAGATCTGGCTCAGACAGTATCTATTTCCTTCTGTGTAAAATTAATTAGACAAAGACCAAAGACACATGTACTGATTTCTGTTGCAGAGGCCAAGCAGTGTATAATAAGACAGATGCCCATTTCTGTGGGCATAGGCAGGTAAGACACAGAAGCAGAAAGCAGCAAGGGTCAACAGTATGAACAGACAAACCCTTCCTTCTTTGTCAGGTCTGTGAAGGTGCTGTCGATTTCCCGGCAAACCAGTCCAATAGTGGGTCACAGTTTTCAAATGAATGTGGCTATGTTGATGTGGGAGCTTTTCTGGTAACCATGGCAACAGCAAGCTTCTGCCTAAAGCATCTTCATTTGGGAAAGGGCAAGGAAAATAGCATGTGACCTGGGGGAGACTATTTTCAAGCTGAGAAGTCAAGGGGGAGTTGGAGCCACTGAGATCTGTCTTTTTCACACCACATATCACCAGAGTGGCCACGGGCAGCTCCTGCACTTTCTCCTTGTCTCTGTCATTTACAAGTACTCTCAACATCAGACTCAGGCTTTTTTTTTTTTTCCCCTCTTTTCATTTTTCTTTTTGCTTGAAATTAAAGTAAATGGCATTATTTTCCTCTTCTCCCCCCCCCCAGCTCCTTCCTTGCTTTCCTTTCCTACTCTGACTCAGTTTTAAATCCTGTTGTGAGAGAAACAAGATAAATTGACTTCTGAATTGACTTGAACCCCCTGAAAGTTGAAATTGTAGCCACAGGTCCAGGCCCCAGAGCTAGTGTCCAAGCTGAGCTGAAACTCTATTGTTATTTCTTCAGACACGTTTAAAGTCCCTTCTTCTGTAGGAACAGGCCATATTTCAGTCTTTTTGTGTCAATAGAGAGGATTCCTGGCTTAGGAGAGACTGAACACTCGTAAGTCACTCCAGCAGTTTAACCCCTGTGTAGGGTTGAGATAAATGTTAGGATCAGTTCTTTTGTGAACCCTCAGGCTCACATCTCTTTGCCAAATCCCATCTCACCCTAGGACTTCATCACATATCTCCTTTGTCCTGGGACCCTGGTCTCTGTTCCCCCTATATACAAACCAGGGAAGGAAATCCTGCTACTAAATCATCCTCTTCTAAATAATGATATCTGATGCCATTGACTGCACATGAAATGTGCTCTGAGGACTATATTCTGGAGGTTTTGTCTACTGAGTGAATTGTGGAGTCAATTGTTCGTTAGAAGCTTTAGTCAAGCTGGGGGTTTGCTGAAGGTTGTCTCAAGATTTCAGCTCTATTTTGTCTCTTCCAATCACACAACAAAGTTCTGAGGTTGCTTGTGTCCTAACCCAGGCAAACCTTCTCTAGAAGGAAGATAAACATAGGTCAGTAATATGACACTTACCCACCATGCATCAGGCCCTGCATTTCAGTGCCAAACACTGCTGAGTTACTTTACAGTCTTTGTCTTTCACTGCTTTCTGCTGGCACTGAAGGAAAAGTCTGCGTTGTTCACTGAATCTCTTTGGAAAACTATTGTATGAACATAAAGAGTATGATTTTAGAGGTTGTGAGTCAGGAAGAGTAGGAGGTAAACCGTTACTTCATTTACACTATCTGGATAAATGTAACCTAGCACAGCAGCCTCAGTGAAGGTTGTTCACTTGGTATCAGTGGAGAAGCTGAGGTAAGGAAAACAAAAAGACTTTAGAAGTCAGTATTAGGATCTGAGACCATCACTGTAGTGGAGTCAAAGAACAGACTTCTGTTTGTCTTCATCTTTCTCCAAGTAAAAAGTTGCCCATTTACAGCTGGAAGAAATAGCTTCTAGTCTATGTTATTGCATCAAATGAAATTAAACTGCATGCAACTCGTCAAAAATGTCCCCACTCTAACAGGCGCTTTCATCTCCATCATTTAATTAAAAGTGAAACAACCCCAGAAGCTGAGGAGAAATAAGCAAGGCAATGGGGGTTACTTGCTCTTTTATCCCAAAACGCCAATCACCTTTGTGGAATGATCAGCATCAGCTACTGAGGGAAAAGTTAACATCACTTATGAAACAGTATTCTTTGGTTGACTCTAAATATGTGTCTCTATGAAGGGTTACATATCAGTGTTATGTCCCTTTCCTTCTCAGTCGGCCACACTCTCTACTTCCCATCAGTACCCTTTCCTGTACAGGTGTGGTCTCTATTACAGAATCACTCCATCAATCTTTTAAACAGCAAAATCCACAGTGTCCATCATCCTTAATGAGTTGTGTCCTGTTTCTTCCCCATCTCATAAGAAACACATGAAGAACACATATTATTAAGAGTTAGGAAAGACTGTGAAAAAGGCACGATGGCTGAATCTTTTATAGATTCAGAAAATCTCTGAATAATAGACATGTTATTTTTGAAAGAATCATTTTATAATCATTTTCCCTTTCTATTACTTTACTACTCTTTTATTTAGATTCTGTGCCATGAAAATATTATTTAAACCTTACTTGGCTAATGTACTGATTTTTAAACATTATAATGTGCTATTTGACATTCCCATTGGTCCCATTTCTTGCACTGAAAAATGCATTAATCCTCATATCAATATATATGTATATACATTCTTTTGCCAGTAAAGGAATAAAAAGATGTATTCTGTGCACACATTAGAGCAGTTGTTACAAGTATAAGATAGAAAGAGAGAGAGAAAAAAGAGGAAGTGAAAAAGATTGAAACAGAAAATGAGAAGCATATAAAGCAAAGAGAATTGGAAATAAGAGTTTCAAAGTGTACAAAGAGACAAGGGATTTTCAAGTTAAAGGGAATAGATGGAAAAAAGATCAGAGAACATTTATAACATAGAAAACATTCGGCAAATAATAACCAGATCAATCATTAGAAGAAAGGGAGAAATAATTAGCTAAGTTAGTGACAACACATCACAAATGCTAGCAGGAAAGAGACTGGCTATTGCTGACCTGTCATTTACATTGAGCAGAAAGCTCTGGTTTTCTGTACAATCAGCCACTCCTTTTCCTCCCAAATTCTGCCAAAAATATTATCTTCCAAGTATTATTCTTATTAATGTTCTCTTCATTTCTGCAGGAGGCATAAAAATTACAGATGAGTGTGTGAACATAAGCTGTGTGGTTAGTGAGGCAGGGGTGATAATTAGAACATGGTGTACTATGCCGTAAACAAAGCTATTATGAATGAGAGTGTTCTTTATAGACTATTTAAAAAGAGGATGGAAGTAATGAACTTCCCTGGACTAGCTTAAAAGCTCAGCTTGTTTCTGCCCTGAGAAATCAAAGGACACTTGAGTAAATCAGATGGTGCATGGAAAAATCTAGTTAAATGCATACACAAACACTGAAAATATATATTTTATTCTATATTAAATAGCTTTCTTTCCTGATACCTTTCCTATCAACAACATCATGTTTTGAAGCTAAATTCCAACAATTTATAAGAAATAAATTTCACTATTTTGAAATCGTATTTTAAACATGCCTTTAATGTTTACTAATAATGATGGTTTGGAGATCTCAGGATGAGCAGAAACAGCCTTTAAATGCTACTTTGACCTTTGAACTCACTGAGTGAGTTTCCATCCATCTAAATCAAGACTATCTGTCTCAGACAACTCTTCTCCATTATCTATTTTTGATCCTCTCCAGAGCCGTAACTAGATCTAAAAGTATACATGAACACAGGGGAATAAGGAGGCCAACTGGGGATTCGTTCACACAATGAAAAAGGCTAAGAAGCTGAAGGGTAGGCCACCTGCAAGTGGGAGATGAGAGTTGTTACTTCATGTCTAACAACCCCTTTATCAGGGAGGCAGAGAATTCTCATTGCAGGTCTAAGGATATAGAAACTGAAATTCCATTGGCAAACATACTAAAGTCCAAATGTCAGAGACACTGAAGACCAGTGTCTTGTGACATCTGGTGTCTCTATAGCCTAAGACAGAGTGAAAATTCTCCTTAGCAAAGTTGTTTGTTCTCTCTAGACCCTCAGCAATTGTTTGGCATCCACTTACCTCAAATGGATATTTAGTACCTATCACATTGATGTGACTAAAATTCCATAAGGATATAATTAAAAGACAAGGAAAAGTTTGTTTTAGCTAATCGTTGTAGAGAGGCTCAGTTAAGCATGACTTGGGAAGACAAATGGTGAAATTCCTAATCCTGGAAAAGAATTATTTTTTCAGGGTTGTAAACATGGCAGAGACTACAGGTATCAAAACAGGACAGGAAGCAGAGAGTACCACTGGATTAACAGGTGATACCACTAAAGTACCACTCATAATCATCCATCTCAATCAACTGGAGACCTAAAGCTCTTTTTAAAGGCCAAAGCCAGCTCTAACAACCATAACAGTTTGAGAACAAGATCTCAAAAGCATAGTCTGTGACTAAGGCTTCAATCCTTAGCTGTAACTGAGGCTAGGGCTGCCTTGTTCACTTGTCTACTTCAAATGCCAGACATTCCTGGAAATGTGCTCTCACACAAAATCAAAAACTATATTTTAAATAGTTAGGTATCTGTAGTCCAGTCAAGTCTATACTTTATGTCAAACATCACACTGAAGAAGGCCAATGCAATTATTATTATATTTTGTAACATTTCTTCAAAATTGTGACATATTTATGAAATAAAATATTATTATATTCTTGTTCATATCCTCTGAACCTTAGTTATAGCAGTGCATGTTTTACACTTTGAATTTTGCAACCTAACTATATTCTTTCTAATTTATTTTCAGGTAGGATATATCTTAGTTATTATTAAATATGCTAATATTATTTTATATGAAGTAGCTAGAAAATTTCTCATATATAGGTGCACAAATAAATAGGGATGAAAGTTAACAAGATTATAATACCAACACAACACACTATAAGCATGTAGCAGGCTCTTTAGTAACAGGGGCAGGAGTGGGGGACTGATAGCCTCATACAGAGTTTGCACTTGAACCGGTGTGTAGAAGTGGGAAGAGAGACTTCAGAGTGACCTTTAGGGATTTAGTGTAGTTGTTCTCTGACAGAGATCTTTGAGGCATGCTGCATATTATTTTAAAAATGTACATTTAGTATGACTCTAATTTGGCTCATTTGTCCAACCCTGGACACTCTTTTTGGACTAAGAAGAAAGGAAAACAGGTTTTTGCTCTGCATGGCTGATGATTGGCCAGGAGTGATGGAGGCAGGCTTTTAAATAGCCCAGTCTATTAGTGATGAAGACAAATATATATCCCAGTCTAGAACACATTTGCAGCTGTAACAAATGACTTAACCTTGAGGGATGTGTAGTGTTCAACAACAGACTTCATTGGTCTTTCAGCTTTTCTTCTTCAATTGTCCCTGGTTCTCTACAAAATGGCTACGTTGACATTTTGAAAACAATATGTCAGGCATCACACTCATCTTCTCCAGGGGCTGCAGGGGTCCACATTCCTCAGGAAACTCTATCCATGGGTTTCAGTTAGCTTGTAGGTGGCCTCTGTAAACTACCAAGATGCAATCCTCTTTCCTTCCCTTTGTCTAAGGATTACTGCTACTCCTCCAACACAGCTGGAGTTTGTTCTTCCTGTTTTGAAAGTATCTCTCATTTTACTTTCTTTTGCTGTCAGTTCAAATACCTAAAGTTAGTGGAGGGCATTTCTCTTTCCAGAATGCTTTGAATGAGTCTTCTCATCCCTTCTTCTTCCTCTATGCATAAAGTCCTCTTACTTTTCTTATATCACTGATTGCCCCTGAGCGTACATTACTCATCAATCCACCTTTGATTTTACACTAAGAAAGGAAGGAAGCTCAAGATGTACTGGAACTTAGATTTGTGCACTGCAGTGCCCCTCATATTCAAAATAGTTCTTGTCACTTAAAAGCCCTTCAGTGAATATTTGAAATGAGTGAATAAAAGAACAAGGAGTAAAATTTTGAGATAGTCATTGGAAATTGTTAAAAGTAAAACTTAGTTCAAATCCAATTGTTTTCCAAAACTTTACACTTTGCTCCATTAATCTTTCCTGCTTAGTGAGATAAGATTTTTTAAGATATACAAGCCAACTTTGGACACTTCTGTATTAAAAAATGATAGAAAAGTATCGGAATTATGATAATGTTGGATTTATTGCACACAAGATCCTGCAAGCTTCATGGTTAATAATTCCACAGACTAAAGACCTGAACCTCAGGGAGGACACTTTTTGTATGTGATAAAATCTTAGATTCTTAACCTTTATCCTAATTAAGTAAATGACCAATATGAATTTGAATTATTTAAGTACAGTAACCTAAACTTAGGCAGAATTATTTTACCAGTATGAATCACCACTGTTTATATTCAAAGCAGAAGTTGGGACTTTCAGTGCTATACAGACTAATCCACATATAGATATGTTTAGGAACAGAGAAATCTTTTATCTTTTGTGGACATTTTTCTCTCAATTGATGAAATCTAAGAATTATAAAATGTGCACTTTCTACCTCATTCCTCTTTCTTAAGTCCATTCCATTATGGCAGTACTACCTAAAACAACTCTGAAGTCTCCGTCACACAACATGGGAAACCATCAGGCAGGCACTGTCCATATCCCCATTGGTTTATATGTGTAGGAGAATGAGAAAGTGACATCACTGATGTGGGTGACCTTGATGAGGTCACCCTTCTCTTTCTTTGTTTTGTCTCCTGTCTCTGACACTGCTGGCCATATTCTCTCCCATGACCATCCAGAGATCACTGAAGTAGAATTATTTCAGCAGTGAAAACAAATCGCAGTGCAAATGAGAAGCTTGCCAACTATTTCCCTCTTTTAAGCCTCCATGATTTTTTTTTTCTAGCAGCCATAGAGAAGGTCGGATGAGAAAGGCATGGTGATAAACTCACTTGTAAAATTGTTCTCACAAAGCATCTGTGAGCAGTAGCTTGATCAAAATGACAGACATCAATCAGAATAATAACTTCAAATATGAGATTTTCAATTAGCAAGTGAACATAAATAAACGTGTCTGGAAAATCAGCATAAGGAATTTTAGACACAGACAACCCATACATAACAAAGGAGAAGAGGGCATTAGGGACAAGGTATATTGTTTACCAAATGCAAAACAGACTTTCACAACCCAGGGTCAGAAAAGACCCAGAGAAATCAGCTTGATTTTAATTTGCTTCTTAGCTGTCAGCCTTATTAGACGTTGAGACCAAGCACTGACTTCCATTTTGGAAGCATAGGATGAAATTAGTCTTTCAGTGCTGCTGAGCATGGCTTCCTGGGTATCTCTCACCAAATGCAGGAGGACAGGTTATTCATCAAAACAGGGAAATTCTGAACCACAGAGAATACCCTGAAGGAGAAGGAAGAGGAATATTAAAAAGATTGGGGAATTTTCGAGAAATTTTGAGTTTGGCTTTGCAACAAACTGAACAAACCGAACTTTGTGCAAAAAGTCAGACTGGAGAATAAACACTGACTCTTACAATCAAGAGATAAAGGAAGCAATAGGCTTCATTTTCAAGCTCAAACAAGGACAGGGGAAGCAAACAATTCTTGCTACTTGCATGCCTCACAGACTACATGAATATACTGTAATTATAACAGCAACAACAGAAATAAGCCCCTCAAAAATGCTCTGCATATTCCATCTTTCATCTGAAAGCCACAAAGGTCTTTTCAAACAATAACTCATTAGTTTTTACAATACCCTGGTGAAGAGAAGGGAATACATAGGTTATTAATACTTTGCATTTCCATGTATTTTTCCTCTCAGGAGCTCAAAGTAGGGGTGGATTCAGATTGTAAAATAGAAACCAGTTAAAATTGATAGGTGAATATTGAGAAAAGTTTTGCCAGGCTATGAATGTATACTTTGGGGAAGGCAAAAACTTTTACTCATGGAATAGAAAAATGGTAAGAGAAAACATGGGTGTCTAACAATTCTCTGATGCTTTTTCTGAAACGTATCCCCAATAGCATTGTGTTCAGATATGGAGCAGGTGCTACTGTGGACAGGTAGCTAGGGTTGTTTCTTTTGTTCCTTATCTTTGTATTCTCTGGTCCATCTTAACCAGTAGCCCATTGTCTTAGACATGTTTCCATTACTGTGAGAATTATCATGACTCTTCCATTACTGTTCTATTACTGTGAGGAAACTTCATGACCAAAGCAACAGTCACCACACCCGGATATTTTTGTGTATGCCAAGAGCTCCTTGCTGAAAGGAGCCTGATATAGCTGTCTTCTGAAAGGCTCTGCCAGGGCCTGACAAATACAGAGGTGGATGCTCTCAGCCAACCATTGGACTGAGCATGGAGTCCCCAGCGGAGGAGTTAAAGAAAGGACCCAAAGAGCTGAATGGGTTTTGCAGCCCCATAGGAAGAACAACAATACGAACCAACCAGTACCCCCAGAGCTCCCAGAGACTAAGCCACCAACCAAGTGGTGGGACCAATGGCTCCTGCCACACATGTAGCAAAGGATGTCCTTGTCAGGCATCAATGGGAGGAAAGGCCCTTGGTCATGTAAAGACTCAATTGATGCTCCAGTGTAGGGGAATTCGAGGACAGGGCAGTAGGAGTGAGTGGATGGTTAGGGAAACACCTTCACAGAAGCAGTGGGAGGGCATAAGGGATAACATTTAAAATGTAAATAAAGGAAATATCCAATTTTTAAAAGCATTTATCAGATAGCTTGCTTACAGGTTCAAGGGTGAGTATATGACTTCTGGGGTAAGGGTCCTGAACAATACGGTAGGTAAGCAAGCATGATGCTGGAGGAGTAGCTGATAGCTTACTTGTGAACCAAAAACAGGGAGCACAGACAAAGAGTGAGAATGAGAAAGATACACATATATAAAGAAACAAAGAGACAAGAGGTACAGAGACACAAAAACAGGCAGAGAGAGGAAGGGAAGCAGAGAGAGAAAGAGAGAAACAGAAAAAGAGACAGAGAAACAGAGGGGGGAGAGATGGAGTGATGTAGGCAGGTAGACAGATGCATATTTGCACACACACACACACAAAGAAAGAGAAAGAGAGAGACAGAGAGAGAGAGAGAGAGACAGAGAGACAGAGAGAGAGAGAGAGAGAGAGAGAGATCCTGATATGCTTTTTGAACCCTTTATCAGTGATACATTTCCTCCAAAATGGCCATAACTCCTAATTCTTCCTAAATAGTCCATTAACTGGCAACCAAAACCTTACATAATTTCATCTGTGGTGGCCACTTTCATTCAAACCACCACAATGGTCAAAAACAACTTGATGAAGAAAGGGTTAATTTGCTTTGAATATCCTGACTCAGGATTTAGTCAGTGAAGCCAAAGCAGGAACTCAGTGTAAGTACCTGGAAGGCAAGAACTAGAGCCATGGAGGAATGCTGCTGGCCAGCTTATTTCCCATGTCTTGCTCAGTTTGCTTTCTTATAAATCCAAAGGGCATTTGAGCAGGGCAGCATCACAACCAGTAGGCATCACTCTCCCTATGTCAGTCATTAGTCATGACATTCCCACAGACTTGTATATGGGGCAATCATATAAAGGTATTTTTTTTTTCAATTAAGTTTCTCTAAACATAGATATGCTTAGGTTTGTCTGAAGTTGACATAATCAACCTGTACAACCAACAATGTCTAAAAGTTCTAGCATTATTTGTATTTCTCTGACTGGCCAGGTTCCTGGGGAGAATCTCACAGCTGATACATCAGGAAGGAGACCTGGCTACTCAAGTCAGAACTACTGTAACTTTCTCTTCTCCATATAATAGCCACACATTTTTATAAATAGTTATGATTACCAGAAGCTAGCGTAATTAAACCTGTCCAGATTGCTTCCTCATGGGTACATAGTGAAGAAGCAGAATAAGAGACATTGAAAATATCCCGCTGGAGCTCTGGGTACATGGAATGTTAAACCAGATAATCTGTAATAACTCCTAGAGAAATTTTAATATACATAATTATGGAGACAGCACTAAACAGTCTTTGGCCAAACACCAATAGACAAAGAAAATCAGTGTATTTGCAATCTAATATCAATGCACTAATATGGGAAAAGAACCCATAGAATTTACTAGAACATTTTCATCATGAAAGAGCTCTTCTTGTGTTTCCATTCCTGACTTGAGATGTAGGGTCACTCTTTTATCCTCTAAAGAATATAGTTCCTTTTTATACTATATGTCATAAAATTTTAAAACACAAAGGACTGGTTACTACTATAAAGATTTATTAAAAATAAAATTGTTTTGAGCGCTATAGTGTTAGAAATTCAATTGAAATGATCTTTCCCACCCCTTTCCTTTCCCAGTCTTGTACTATTTGGGGTGAGCTGTCACACACCTGGCAGCCTTCCTCACACTATGTCTTTCCGCTTTCATTGCATAGACAGATTTCCTGGTGTAATACCTCGGAGGGGTTTTGTTTGAGATGCTTGCATAAAATATTTTCCATCTTGCAGATCATATCTCCCTATAAAATAACCTTGCTTTGCTAGTCAGTATTTCTATGATGTAGATATTGCTTAATGTATTTTGTTGTCTTTAAAATTTCTAATTGAATAGTATTTCAATTAAATGAAATCATATAAAAATAACAACAAAGACTGAAGAGGTCCCTCGGAAGCATATTTCCTTACAATGCAGGCATCCCTGCCTTGTAATTGAAGCTTAGAAAGAACTGGGTGTGGTGGCAGACACCTTTAATCCCAGGACTCAGGTGAGAGAGGCAGGATCATCATCAGCTAAATTGTGATTTTTTTAGAACAAGCTAGCTTACATGAAAGAAGGTCTGAATAAGTAAGTAAGTTAATAAATGAATGAATAAATAAATAACCAACATTTGCTTGAAATCTATTTTGTAATAACAAACTTTTTATATATTTAAGACATTGATTTGTGTATGTTATATAAGAAGTTCTCAACACATAACATAATAAAGATACTTATTTCTGTTTATCACTGAAGTTTTTTTTTTACTTCTATTATACATGTTTTTAATATAAATTGATTTGTGTCTTTTGTCCTTGTTTGATCTATATTTTCCCTGTGAACTGCTATTTTTCAAACAATGTTTTCTCCATTCTCTTTTATTGTTTTCAAATACTTCTTTTTCACATACTGAATTGTCACATACATTGGACTTAATTCATGTTTTACATTCTGATAATAGTTTTAGGATCACAATATTTTTTTTAACATTGTCAAAAAATTGGAGAAACACCCATTCTGTCCCTAATTCTTACTGATGACTCATGGAACAAGTTGGTCCAATCACGTACTTCTAATTTTCTTTGTGATTGTATTAGCTTTATATACAGTTTTACTTAAACATACCGCATGTGCCCAAAATATAATACACAGATTGAGTTACTTCCCTTGCCTCCTCCCAAAACTAGTTTGTGGCTTCATCAAAAATTTTTATTTATCACATTTTTAGGCTTGTTCCTGTACAGCTTTTCATAATTGACATCAAGTATCTTCTCTTTCTATTTGTCAGAATCATTGTTGCTGATGCCTGAGCTGGGAACAAAATGGTGGATTATTATTATTATTATTATTGTGCTTATTTTTTCCAATTTTTATTAGGTATTTTCTTCATTTACATTTCAAATGCTATCCCAAAAGTCCCCTATACACCCCCCCCCACTTCCCTACCCACCCATTCCCACTTCTTGGCCCTGGTGAGAGAGCTGTGCTACTAATAGCTTAACTTCCTTGAGCCAATTATAAACATTTGCACTACAGACAGACTCATCATTAAGTTTTGAGGCATCTGGGTACTCTCAAAATTCGTTAGATAATTTTTATTAGGAGAAAGTTGCACTAAAGACATTACAGCCGGGCAGTGGTAGTGCATGCCTTTAATCCCAACAGTTGGGAAGCAGAGGCAGGTGAATTTCTGAGTTTGAGGCCAGTCTGGTATACAAAGTGAGTTCCAGGACAGCCATGGCTATACAGAGAAACTCTGTCAAAAAAAAAAAAAAAAAAAAAAAAAGCAATAAATAAATAAATAATACAAACAAAAAAAGATACTACATATCTGTCAAGCACCCGTGACTGTTTTGAGTTGGGACTTTATAATGCTATTATTTTCAGGACCTTGGTCTTTAATCTGCTGATGCTAGACTCAGAAACATTAAAACCATTCTTTCTGCCTTCATGCTACCTACGGTGATGATAAATGAATTAAGCCTCTTACTGTAACCAAGGTTCCAGTTAAATATTTTCCCTTATGAAAGTTCTTTTGGTCATGGTGGTTCTTCACAGCCATAGAACAGTGACGAAACATGGTGATGACTACCTAAGACAGTTCCCAATCCAGTTTAACAAGTCATTCCAGATTTACCAAATACAATGGGGACCTTTACCACCTTTTCTAGGATAGAAATTGAATGTGCTTGGATAAAGAATAAATAAAATCAAATAGAAATTCAATAATAAGTAAATGACTGTCAGTGTTTCAGGCATTTACTGGACATTTACTGTTGCTTATTCTCTTACTTTGT
Source organism: Mus minutoides (assembly GCA_902729485.2). NCBI lineage: Eukaryota > Metazoa > Chordata > Mammalia > Rodentia > Muridae > Mus > Mus minutoides. The sequence goes on from LR750642.1 coordinate 113,796, forward strand.
AATTCATATAATCCTCTCAAATTCCCTATTTCCCTTTTTAAATAAGTAATTGGGTCTAAACACACACACACATACACACACTATGTATATGTATGTGTATGTATGTGTATATATATGTATATATATATATATGCATAAACACACAATCCGATTATGCTGTGAATATCTTGTAATTCTCTTTTGGGTTCAGCTCATCTTTATACTGAAATTTCATCTTACCTCTACAATAAAGGCCAAGTCCAAGAAAACAACTGACTGTAAATGTTGAAACAAATGCAGACAAGGAGAACAAGGTGGCTGTTGGTGGAATGTCAAGTTAGAGCAGTGACCCTGGAGATCAATGTGGGGAATCCTCACAAGATTTAAAAGTAAATCTATAATATGATTTAACTGTACTTTTTTTTGGCCTTTCCCAAAGGACTCTATATCCTACTCTATAGATAGCTGCTCAGCTATGTTCATTGTCACACTATTGTCAATAGGTAGGTAATAAAAACAAAATACATGTCCTTCCACTGGAAAATTGTAATAAAAATGTGGTACAAATGCATAATGCCATATGATAGCTAAAAAAAGAAAAAAAATAAATAAATCATGTGATTTGTGGGTAAATGGACAGCAATAGGAAATACTATCCTAAAAGAAGTAACCTATACCCAGAAAGATAAACATTCATGTGCGCTGTTATTTACGGATCTTTGCTCTAAATCTTTAAATGTTAATGTATAATAAAGAGTAACTACAGAAACTATGAATGTATAAAAGGATCATGTGGAGGGTATAGGGAGAATATCTTGTGTATTTTATGGATTCATCATCTTCCAATTAAAAAAAAAATAAAACCTATGACCTATAAGAAAGGGTATGAAAGAAGGAGGGTAATCTGGGAGGCAGGAGATTCTGGGATAGAGACAGGGTGGGAAATCAACCTGGGAAGATGGGAAGAGACAGATGCATGGTACTTCTGTACAGGTAACTAGCCATGTGGCAGAATGTAGGATAATAAGTAAGTTATCTTCAGTTAAGATCTAGTAAGAGAAGAGCATAGCTATATGGACAAGGTGTTTATAAATATACTCTGAGTCTGAATTTTACTTATGCAAGCATGGAGCTGGAAGGAAGAACCAGGCCATAAATTTTACAAAATGTTACTCAACATGGGGTGCCGATATGCTGTAGTAGATACTTAAAATCAAACAGGAGCTTCTACTCTGCTTTTGATTATTCAGTCCCTAGATAAAAGACATGGAACTTTTACAATTAAACTAAACCTAAATCAACACTAGAGTTGGCCAAATATCCACCCTCTAAGCTACTGTAACCCCATCTGGGCAGCTCTTAAATCTAATTGGACAACCCTCATGGCGATGGATGTCATCATGACTCCTCCTCCATGTGGTTTTGTCCTCTCTCCATCTTCTTGCTCTACTCTTCATGAACTCCTGCATCTGACATCCAGCCAGTGAACCAAAAACTCTACCAATCCCTTTGAACAGTCACAGGCTGTAGGCATCTTTATTGAACATTCAAGAATAACTTGGGGGGGCACATTTACATAGCATAGCATCTCTTGGGTCTATATGAGGATTCTCTTGTCCCTTGGGTCAACCAGGCCTTGGCAACTAGTATTTCACATTGCAATGCCTAGCAGAAAGCCAAACAGCAACAGAAAGTATTGCACATACAGCTCTAGAGAGGATAGTTGGATGCAGGTGTTATCAAAGAAGAATGGAGGAATTTTAAAGACAAAGGTAACTAATGCTGACAAAAACAGTGGTGAAGCGCCACAAATAACATTACTAGACTAAAACTTAGTACATAAATACATAAATTATATATGTGTGCACATATAAGAATAGAGATAGAGATATTCAATTTTGTGTGGTAATGTTCTCCTCGAGAACCAGATATTTTCTATTAAAATTTTCAGTACCAGGAGTGGGAAACCTCTCTTCATTTAGGTAGTTCCAAGAGAGTTTCAGATAATACAGGCTATTGCTATTACACTTGGTTGCTCCCAGAAGCTAAAAGTAGGTCCATATTGATGAAGACAACACACATATGGATATAGTTATTAAAGGAACTGAGCTTGAACTGACCTAGAAGAGCCATTCTCAAGACTATTTCTCATTATATCTAACGGTGCTAAAAAACCTGCTAAAGCTAGAAAGAAGCCAATGGTCTTATCTACCTGTGAAACTGTGAACTAAAATAATGACAAGACCGCTAAGGTATCTCTAAGCTGACAATAGCGGCAATTTTATCTTGGAGGCAATGATTATGTGTCTAATTTAAGTTAAGATTCATTCAATAGGAGAGAATTTGTGTTGGATGAATTGAATCTAATCAACTATCCTGTGTCTTGAGGTCATACCAATGGGAGAAACTACTTCTGACAGTTTGCTAAATGAGTATAATTCCTAACCACTTTCTTTATTTTATTAGATATTTTCTTTATTTACATTTCAAATGCTATCCTGAAAGTTCCCTATACCCTCCCCCCCGCCCTGCTCCCCTACCTGCCCACTCCCACTTGGCCCTGGCATTCCCCTGTACTGGGACATATAAATTTTGTATGACCAATGGGCCTCTCTTCCCATTGATGTCCTATTACATATGCCAGCAAGATTTTGCTGAAAGAACCCTGATATAACTATCTTGAGTGAGGCTATGCCAGTGCCTGGCAAATACAGAAGGGGATGCTCATAGTCATCTATAGGATGGAACACAGGGCCCCCAATGGAGGAGCTAGAGAAATTACCCAAGGAGCTGAAGGGGTCTACAACCCTTTAGGTGGAACAACAATATGAACTAACCAGTACCCCCAGAACGCGTGCTCTAACCACTTTCTAAATGACTGACATATGCAAAGATATATGTCACTCTCATCCTTCATCAAAGAACCCTTCCTTTGCATGGGATGGTGTCTATGAGAGCAATAGAGAAAATGCTGGAACATGAGTTGTCCACCCGAAAATGATGAATAAGTGATATTATTCTATACTTAAGGATCAGACAAGTTCAAGAAGTTAGGTGAAGAAAGATTGTAGGATTCAAAAAAGATTAAAAGAACAGAGTAGCTGTTCCTAGAGTTTTCTATATATGAAGCTGCATACTTGGCAATATGGGCACTTAAACAAGGCCTGGATAGTGACAATAAGTTTGCATGTCATAACGAGAAAGGGAACTATTAGACAGGCCATATGTAGAGCTACAAGGAATAACCAGCTGCTTCCATGATGAGAATCATATATTTTCATGTATATGGCTGTTGATAGGTTTTCAAATCCCAAGAGTTCTGCCCTAAACACATGCAATATGAACAACACTAAAGGAACTAAGCATAATGTATTTACATGTACATATGTAAGTATATATTTATGTGCCAATAATAATTAAAGAGGAACGGGCATGAATATTTCAGAAAGCAAGGAATGAGAGAAGAGGTCTGCTGATGAGAGGAGTGTTCAATCCCTTTGTAAGTGTTGCTAATTTATTCATATTTCTACCGCTCAAAATTTTTCTAATGGGTTCTAACATTTGTCACAGAGCTCAGCATATTGTTTGTTTTGTCCCAGCTTGTTTCTTCAGGATTCTTTTGATACATGATGTTCCAAGTAACCTTCCCCTTGGCTTCTCCATCTGGACTCAGTACCATCTTCCCCATGCTTCCCCTATATAAATAATTATGACTCCATCATCTTGGTTGGCAATATTTCATTCCATGACAATCTTTTCACAGAATTCCATGTCTCATCCTGACTGTGTCTCCAATTCCTACTCCTGAGCTGAAGGCTTCGAGCCTTCTTGGGGCAGGCCGAGTGCTGACACTGTGGCCCCTGCATCTCTAGGATGTGCTCCTTCATTTTCTTTCCTTCCACTGATCCTAAAGTGCATTCCTTGTAGGTAGGAACCAAATGCTCTTAATCTCTACATCTGAAAAATAATCACCTGTACATAGTTGGAAGCCTTATCAAATATTTGCTAAATTTATAAATAAATGATTAACATATTGAAATTCAGTAAATGATTCACATTGAGTTTTTAGTGTAAAGACAGATGCTCTTAGTAAATTAGATTCGTAGAAGATGTATCTTGAATATTATCATGTAAAAATATTATTTTTATTTCTCGGTTATAGTATTGTTACAATATTTCCATCCTCCTTCTTCTCCTTTCAAGTCTTTCATAAACATCCCATTAATCTTCTGAAATTCATGGCCTTTATTTTCATCAATCATTAATCACATATATGTGCACAAATGTATATACCTATATATTCCTAAATATAGGTTGTTCAGTATACATCATGCAAATGTCATCTATGCTTTTGATATTGAATAACCAATTGGTGTGTTATTCCCTAGAGAAGACCATTTCTCTGCCTCTCAGCATTCCTTACCAGATCTTTGGGTATAGTTGGAGTCTCATGAGTTTACCCTATAATTTTGGAAGGTTTCTTATTGTTTTCCCTATTCTGCTCATGTTTAAGCAGTCATGTTTGTGAGACTTTATGGGGGTAGCTTCTGACCTGTCTAGGAGACACAATCTCAGAACAACCTAACTCATTGGCTCTTAAAAGCTTTCTGCCCCCTCCTCTGCAATGCTCGCTAAATCTTAGATGTGAAAAGTTTTTGTGGATGTATGCTTTGAGACTCTGCTCCATAGGTCTAAATTTTTTTTTTTTTTTTTTGGTTTTTTTCGAGACAGGGTTTCTCTGTATAGCCCTGGCTGTCCTGGAACTCACTTTGTAGACCAGGCTGGCCTCGAACTCAGAAATCCACCTGCCTCTGCCTCCCAAGTGCTGGGATTAAAGGCGTGCGCCACCACGCCTGGCTCATAGGTCTAAATTTTGATTGGTTGTGCATTTCTGTAGTGATTTTATCTGTTGCAAAATTAAGTTTGCCTTATAAGGGATAAAGACTACACTTATCTGCAAGTGTAAAAATACATGTTTATAGATTGTTCTTAGGGATAATGCTGATTTAGTAAAGTAGTGGGTGCAGTTTCTCTACAAATAATCATGACTTCAGTAGCACTAAGGAATTAATTAGTTTCTAGTAGCTGGCATATTTTTTCCTCTTGGTGAGTCCATCTTAACATCAATTAGAAAGCAGTTGATTACTACCCAGGTATTTGTACTAAACACATAAGGATTTTTATGCCATAATGATCATTGATGTGGTTTATAGTCCCCATAGCTGGGTAAGAAAATTGCAAATGACCTTCTAGTCCCACGAAATCTAGTCCACAAGAAAGTCTTTTCAAGTCAGTACCAGATAAGGGTCTCTGGGCCTTGTGTGTGAAGTACACGGTGTCTTGAGCAACAATAACTTACTTTTTACCTCTGCAGCGCAACCATGAGTAATAGTAATAAGGTGAATGTTTTCAGTCTCATGGACAACCTTGACCAAAAACTCAAACTAGGGCTTTTTGTATCTCGTATTGGGGCTTGGGTTAGGTGGTCTTTAGTTCTTTTATGTTTGTTTGTTTTAAATACATTGATTGATTGATCATGTATGAGTACACTGTAGCTGTCTTTAGGCACACCAGAAAAAAGCCAGATCCCATTACAGATGGTTGTGAGTCACCATGTGGTTGCTGGGAATTGAACTAGGGACTTCTAGAAGAGCAGCCAGTGCTCTTAACTGCTAAGCCATTTCTCCAGCCCAGTCTTTGGTTCTTGATGGCAACATTGTCAATCCAGATGAAAAAAGTTCATTTAATTTACAAATGTATTTTTATAAAGAGAACTATGTGTATTACAGTTTTAACGGTAGTTGATAGCATGGATAATTATGTTTTATTTTAAGTTTAAAGGTTGAACTTAGTAACATTCTAGCGATTAAACACTTGCTAAAAATAAGTTTCTTAGGATACAAGATCATCTGGGCACTCATGATGCTTATATATTGAAAATAACTAATTAAACTACCTTACAGCAAAACAGGAAATGTTATTTTACATGGTGTGTGTGTGTGTGTGTGTGTGTGTGTGTGTGTGTGAGAGAGTGTCTGTCTGTCTGTCTGTGATGGCATTCATCGAAGTCAGGGGAGAAATATAAAGAGTGGGTTCTTTACTCTCAGCATGTGAATTTTTGGAGGTTTGGTGGCCATTGTTTTTACAAGCTGAAACATCTAACTGGCCTGGCCTGTGGAAAATCATTCTGATCCTTAATGTCTGGCATGATTTTATAAATATTGAGAGTGTCAGATTCCTCTTCCTATCCTGTATCCTTCCAGTGGGTGCCTAATCGTGGTCACTCATTGCTACTGCTGCCTTCCTTGAGGTTGCTGCCTGCCTGCCTGCCTAGCTCTGTTACATGAACTTTCTTGCCCTCTATTCTGAGAGAGCCACCCTTGGCCCTGCAGCACACGTGTGCAGTTCCTATTAATTTCAGAAATCGGTAACCTCCAAAGCAATAAGAGTGAATTTAATTTAAAAAGTGCAATCATGTTCTGCCTTGTGCAGAGTCAGATTCAGAATTATTTGTGACTGTGATTTAGCACTATTTCTAGGGGGGTAGCATCTCCCTGTTTAATACTAATAGTCTTCCCAGGAAGTTTCATTAGAGTGAACTGCAATTTTTATTGCTTAGGATTTAACAAACTCCGATCTAAAGTCTCAGTGCCACTTTGGCTAGCCTCCCTGTCACAGACGACATTCTGAATTCTAACAATGGCCTCCTTGCTCTCAGCGCACTGCCTAGATTGCCTTGCCAAATCTTACCCACCAGAGACTTCATGCCTCTTCCCTCCACATGAACTCTCTTCTCCTGAAATTCTCTGCTCAACACTTCTGACAACAACCTGTCTGCAGATGTACCAACAGCTGTTGCTGCTAAAGAAGGGGCTTGGTTCTCTCGTGGGGTTGAGGATTCCTGGCACAGCTTCTTCTCATGTCTCTCAGGTTTTAAAGCAATTTTCAGCACACCTGCTTGCTTGAACTTTACTGACAAGCCCTCTTAAGAGTTCACTGAAGAAAAAAATATCCGTTTCCTGGATACTTCCCTGTAATTCTAAATTTCACTTTAAATCTCCCAAGAAAATGTTTACCCCTGTGGGTGGAGAGACAATCTATGTTGAACCAGTCCTGCTTCTCGGGCAAGAGCTCATCAGCCCTCATATTGCAGCAGATAAAAAAGGGAAGATCCTGCTGGGCGGTGGTGGCACACACCTTCAATCCTAGCACTTGGGAGGTGGAGGCAGTCAGATTTCTGAGTTCAAGGCTATCCTGGTCTACAGAGTGAGTTCCAGGACAGCCAGGGCTATACAGAGAAACCCTGTCTCAACAAACAAACAAACAAACAAATCAACAACAACAACAACAACAACAAAGAAGATCCACTAGGGACACAAGTTGACTTGTCCTGCCAGAATTGTGAGTGGCCCAGCAATTCTCTGCTCGGCTTGGGCTGATCTAGGACTAAGAGAGTATGTCTTACAGGCTCTCTCTCCTGTTGCTCTTGTTTTCACTCCACTAGAATTTCATTTTGAACCAAAAGTTTTAGTCAAATGACTCTGTTCCTTTTTATTGGAGAGTGATGCTCTGATGTTCATCACAGAGTTACCATTTCAGGAACGCAACAGAATAGCATAGAATGGGTTGAACAATTCACTTCTTTAGCATGCTCAGACTGGGAATGCCAATGCCTGAGAAACAAGGAATTCTATCCTTTCACATTTTGCTTTTGGAATTCTTGGAACGAAAAAAAAAATTGTCCCCTGTGTAGAAGACAAGAATCATAGGGTTTTGGCATCATTTCAATGCTATTTCTTCTTTCAAAGCCAATGACAGACATTCGAAGGGCATTTGTAAAATACCGATGGCACATTTTAGGTTTGCTGTTTTCCACCTCTGACAAATATAACCAGAGGGTCAGGGCAGTTCATCACAAGCTCCTGTTTCTACCACCTGTCACCTCACTTCTTCTCTTTCCTTGGCTTTCATAACTGTAGACTCAGTGTTAGTTGATGATGACATACAACTCCATACCATGTTTAATGATAATGACATACAATCTCCAGCCAGTATCAATGGTTTGCCATTAGGTTTCAGTTGGTGCCTGAAACCCTTCACCTTCAAGCTTTTCTAGTCTTAAATATGACTTTTCACCTTCATAAGTCTTTAGGAATGAAAATGTGTCCTGTGGCAACTGGGACATGTGATCAGCTGAAGAGATACTTTATCTGTGAGAGTGTTGAATTTTTCTGCTTGATAAACTTCGACATGGATGACTTCAAGGCTGTGTTTCATTAGTTTTCAAACTCCAGTGAGAATGGGAAGGCACACATGCAGCTGGTTTTAGAGACTGTCCTCTGGGAAAGTCTTGACTTTTTCATGCATATTATTCAGCAAGCTCCCTGTCTTATGTGGTCACCATAAAGTGGTTAAAATTCGCTCCCACTTTTCCTCATTGTGTCTTAAATCTGTTCTTGTCTAATCCAACTGTCTCAATTAATAGAAGTGAGCAGTGGGATGTATACCTCAAGATAACAGCTTCTTGCATTGCTATTTGGCTGCAGTTGAGCACAGGTGTGCGTGCTTTTCTGAGGTCAGTAGCCCACCTTGCTCAATGAAGCCCTGAGACAGCTCTACATCTCTTACTGTTTCTCCTGACAGATCTTATAAAAGATCATAAATTACTATCTGCTGAAATATATGAATTTAATGGATTCCATTAATACACACCTGCATGGAAAAGATTCAGAAGCACAACGATATGATCAGTCAAACAGCTTTAATAGTTATTAATTACAGAAGTGGGCTATTCATTCCCTATGTATGTGGGAATCTGCAAGTGGTGTAATACACTTCAAGGTTTTGGCGATAGAAGAAGAAAATGGGCTTTGGCTGAAGGGATCAAATACTTACTTCAGCTAATGCAATTCCATGCTGGGATTCTTGTATTTACTTGTGGGAAAGAGGTCATTACATTTTGTATGTGAATGTTAAAAAATGTTAATGTCATGAAAAATTCAAGCACTTGTGTAAAGGGGGGTTGATCAGCATTTAATATGGATCATTTCATTTTATCTCCAAGTTCATGCTAATCAAAATGTTTAGATAAGAGCTCAGCTAACCAGCCAGTAAAGTTCAGGTTAGTATCTTTGTATGCTAACAATGCATTGGCTGAAATGTTAGACATGATGCTGTAAATGAGATTTTGAGGAGCAGCAGCATTGATCCAGTTATCTGTTTTCTAGAGGGAAGTGTCTCAACATTTTTACCCACAATAAAAGATGTCTGTAGTACTGTTTCTAGAGTACTTGCTTGTCATTCACAAGGCAGGTCCTATCCCTGGAACCACATAAACAGGAATGATGTTTCAGTCTTGCAATCACAATACTTTGGATATGGAGGCAGAAGTATGAGAAGTTTAGCATCATCCCCAACTTCTTGGAGAGGCTGAACCAAGCCTGAGATGCATGAGACCTTGTTTCAGAAAATAAAGAAAATAATAATAATGTAACTTAATAACCACCTGGAGATATATGCTTTAGGAAACTCTGTAATATATGCGACAATATTGTTATCACAACTTTATAGTAAAATAATAAAACTCATAGGCAGTCTTTGGCAAGGCCTAAAATGCTTCCATGTATTCAATTATCTTTGTTTGGAAAAGGTGATATCATTACCTGCAGACAATCTTGGTTACCCTGGCATGATACCAAAGGAGGTAAAAGACAAATTGTGGACCAATGAAGATTTGAAGTGTCTCTCTCTGGAATCCCTGCTTACCATGCAGAGCAGACAGAGAGACCTCTACACACTGACCTACCTGAGTTATTCTTTAGTCACAGAACAAGGAGAGACACAAGGATATTCTAAGTGACTGATATATGCTCAAGGCTGGGCTGGAGAGCCATAAGTAGATCACTGTGATAGACAGTATTACTATAGATCCCACCTCTGAATACCTTAACTAAAATGTCCACAACAGACATTCATTATCTGATAATAGCATTTAGTAGTTTAGCTGTCTCTCCCATACTCTGATTTTCCCTCAGATGTTTGTATTTCCCCCATTGGGTCTGACTTAGGAGAATTTCTTCATATAGTGTGTCTGTAAGATCACACATATTTTCAGGAAATTAAGCATCACCTCCCCCAAAATTGTTTTCACTTATATCTCCAGAAGATGAAAGCATTTCATTTGGTCTCCTATGTATGCTTCCTGTAATCTACTTATGTTATTATTTTTTTTTATCTACAGGACTGGTATTCCCTAAAAATTGGAAAGGGAAATCATAAACAAGGAAAATTGCCAGTTAAGCATATTAATATGTAACCAAAACATAATAGGTGTTCAGAAATTAGATACAAATGGATAGAAATTACAATATGTATTTACAGAAGGTTAGATTCTATTTTTAGGATGGTGTGAGCTAGAGGAAATGTGATGAGGGTGTACTCCCCATCCTCTTAAGGGCTGAACGAACATGTCTGGAGAGTGAACAAATCATTAATCTCTGACAAACATCCTAATAATTGTCTCAATGAGCAAAGGGTATATATCTGCAGACCAGGCCTAGTCAGCCCCCCTCAATCCATGAGAATTAGGGGTTCAGACAGATGGGCATGGAGTCGGCAGAATTGGGGTGACAAACAGACAAGGGAGTTTGGATCTAAATGTAATGTCACATTGAGCATCAGACTTTTTATACAGAAGAAAATGAGAAAGTTAGGTGACACACTGGCAAGGTACATTGAGGTTACTGGATTCTTATACAAAACAGAGGAATGCAAACAGGGAAGGACTGACAGGAACCAACTGGGATAAAATTCAATGTTAACAACTGGGATCAAAAACAACTCCACCTATGGTCAGCTTAAACTTAGAAGCCAGTGGCAAGGGCTTCATGTCCTTGCCATAGTCCACCTACCCTTTAGGGAATAGTGTAAATACTTGTGTATAGGTGTAACTCACTTAGCTAGCTATAGTTCTAAGTATCTACTCTGGTTCCTTCTCAGGTCACAAACTTCCTTCTTCCTAGATAATGGTAAATTCCTGTGTAGGGCAGTGACTTAGCTATTATTCTGGGTGATAATGTGGGGGAACTTTCTACTAATAAGTAATGTAGTCTGCCATACCTGGCTGTAGAAGATTCTAAGTATATACTTTGCTAAGCTTACCCTGAGATTTCTAACCCTTATGTAGTAAAATACTGTAAGAAAGCATGTAAGATCCTCCATGATGTTGCAGGGACAAATCTGGGGCTTTCTAGCTATGGGAATGCCAAGGTTCCAGGAGAATGGGTTTCCTTTGAAACTCTTTGCCTCAGGACTGCTTCCAGGTTTAAGGCCTGCCAAGCGAGTCACTACTGGAGTGAATGTAGCAGTATATATTGGAAATGTGCTACTCCCACTATTGGAATTTTAGTGCCTGCCACTTTTATGTATCTATTGAAAGTCAGCATACTTGTTCCAATCTTCATGGTGACTGAGGAAACCACTTATGAATTTAAAAAAGTGGTGTAGACAATGGAGTACTACTCAGCTATTAGAAACAATGAATATATGAAATTCCTAGGCAAATGGATGGATCTGGAGGGTGTCATCCTGAGTGAGGTAACCCAATCACAAAAGAACTCACATAACATGTACTCACTGATATGTGGATACTAGCCCAGAAGCCTAGACTACCCAAGATACAACTTACTAAACACATGAATCTCAANGCCTAGTTGGCCATCATTGGGAGGAGAGGCCCCTTGGTCATACAGACTCTATATGCCCCAGAACAGGGGAATGCCAGGGCCATTACGTGGGAGGGGGTGGGTAGGGGAGCAGGGCGGGGACGCGGGAGGGTAAGGGAAAATTTCTGGATAACATGTGAAATGTAAATGAAGAAAATATCTAATAAAGAGAAAAAAAAGTGGTGTAGATAGGTGGCTGCAGCTCATATCTTGTTGGCTATAACTTCACTTCAGCATTTGGCAAAAGTGCCCCAAGAAATCACTGAGTATTTTATTATACAGACCACTATCAAATCTAAGGGAACAGCATATATTTGGTTCTTTAAGTATAATGGTGAATTTGTACTTCCTACAATTGAACCAGAAAATTTATCAAAGGAGGAAATCAACAGTATGTTGCTGAATATCTCTTGGATATGACACATGATAAAGATAATGATGGTACCAGATTGGTACCCAAAGGTATGGACTTTTCTTTCTACCACCTATGTATGCTAAATAGCCTTGCAAATAGAAGCTCTTTGAGGAGGCAGTAGAAGTGACTAAATTAAACATGATTAAGAAAGCAAACATCTTTATACTTAGGACAATAGAGAGAATGAATCATCCTGAGCACTAGAAGGTGAGGACATTTCCCCAGTGTGTGGCTGCTGGCTCATTCAGTGTCTCCATCTTCATTACTATCCTTGATGTCATTCTTGGCATATTGAGAAGTATTAGAACCAATATGATATCACTGTAATATTTTGACTATACTTCCTTTCTCGAGTCTCACAATTTGTCTTCTGAAGTCATTATTGTACTTCTTATACATATTTTACCTGTTAAGACATAGAGGTCCTGATCTGTTATAAAAGTCAGGTGATATTTTCTCAGGAGTTCTCTGTTGAGTTGAAGCTCAGGAAATGTTCATTGTAGGCACAGATTTCACCAAGGGAGTCATTTCTCTGTTCTGATATTCTACCTCTACATAGAAATATCTTCAGAAAGCCAAAGGCATAGAATCTGAGCAACACTCACTATTGAACATCAGTTGTAGACAAGCATTTATCATGGAACCTAATCAAATATCAAAATGGAATAGATACAATTCATGAGCTAATGACAGTCATGCATTGTTGGAATGATATGAAAGGAACAGAAATTAAGATTATCAAAAGAAAATTAAACACCACTCTGAAGCCAAAGACAAATATGAACTGTAAATACTGTGGACATCAATAGTGAAAAATTGTTTATTATTTTCTTGGCATCACAGGCCTCAGTGAATGGACCAGATTTTATAATAATTTTATATTCTATTTACACTTCTCATAGGCCTAAGATGTTCTCATGGTTTTTCACTGCCACAACAAATAAATCCCTAAGGCCTTAAGCTCCATGCATTTCTGTCTTCATCTTTCCCAGTATACAATACATCTTCATTTCTCTCATCACAACACACAAACACATATTTTACCATTGTGAAAAATTCACGGTCATGACTTGTAATGTTGTGCCCTTGGCTTTGACTTTCTTAGAAGACATATTATAAGGATTGCCTTAATATAAAAATATCAAAGGCAGATTAGTTTTTAGTTTCTCCATTTTTTTTCACAAACTGTACCTTTTGGAATTTTCAAAATGAATGGCCCTACTAGGTTTCTTTAATTTAAAATAAACAATCATTGCTCATGTCACTGTTTTAGGTATGACATAGCTACATGGATTTTGGCTCACTATTTTAAAGTTTCAGAGCACTCTGACAGTGATCCATTTCAAATGGATTTTCTAGAGTCTGCTTGTTACTATCCTGAACACTTCGTAGAAACAAGGAGAAAAAAGTCAGAACTGGCCTAGAGCTTAGTGCCATCGTCAGATCGGGAGAAGGCTCAGAGGAGTCTCCTCACTGTGAGAAGGGTAGATTATTATATTGCATTATTAATATGCAATGGATATGCATTTATTCATGTATGCTTGCCTCTACCTTTTCAACATTAAATTACTTTCTACCGTATGAGAACTTAGTTCCAAATGCTTTTCTGAAGTGCAAATTGTCCGGGGAGAAAAGCTGGTTTTGTTCAGTTGGTATTCACAGCCAGCCCTAGGTGAAATAGTGAAGCTGGTGGAGTTTTTTTCTTGGAACTTATCCATGCTAAATGAAAAAGGAAAGAACAAAATCAAGGAAGCTCATTCTTGTTAAGGTTTGAGGGTGGTGGTGTTATTTTTGTAACCTCTGTCACTATGCACCTATCCAACAAACTGAAATATATCCTGTCATCTTTTTGAAAGGAAGGGTAGCTCAGACCTATGCTTCAATAAGGAAATGTCTAGATCTCCTAGACCTCATATAAGAATGAGTGCATTGTAGGAATTCTGCAGGAGTCTATGAGTTTCTCAAGGAAGCTGTCCTCTGTGTGGCTACTCTGCCACTCAGATGGGCTCCTTTCATGAAAGAAAATTCCGTTGAAAAAAGAAACCAAGTTATCTGACAGGGCTTTAGGTCCACTCTACTACTGTTATTTAGGAAAACTGACACACTTTTAAGGACTATTTATACTTGGGAACAAATGGCATTCTAAGCTTTGACAAGAGAAGTTTCTTTTCCTCATGAACAGTTGAGAAGACTGCACAAAGTGCTGAGAACAAGAGAGGGTTGAGTGATCAGACTTACACAAGGCAATCATAGCATCCCCTCTAAGAACCCAACAACATTACAGAAAATGTGGTAGAGAGAACATGGAAGGCAAAGATAAGAATAGAGCTATAAAATATCATCTCATGGACAAGACAAACTCATCGCAAGGTAAACTCAGATCAGCTCTGAATGCTGCAAAAAGAAAGCGCCCACTGATTGTCAGGCAATGTGGGAGGTGGTGACTGGGTTGAGGAAACGGACTTACCCTTCTCTGATGAATTATATGCTTGTGAAGGTTTCAGGGACAAGGAATTCATCACATTCAGCTTCTGTCCTAATGTGGACTTTCTCAAGTTCCAGTGAACACTAATCCTCACATGGCTAGCCCTGGTTAAACTAAATTTGTTGCAAAAGAAAACCAACAGTCATGAAGCTAAAAAGGAACTGAGGAAGATAATATGGGTAGAGAGGGGAAACTAATCATGATACATTGTCAATAAACAAAATTAATAATAAGCATAACCACACACTCATGCTGAAGGGTGGGGAGAAAGGACATCATATATATTGTCCTCAGGGTGCTAGTCTGACAATCTTATCTCCAATTCAGAGAGTTGGTATTACAAGTGCACACATAATTACTGCTTCTTTACGTAGGGACTGGAATACGAACTCAGTTCTCCCTGCTTATTCTCACCCACTCTGCCATCTGTCTAAGCCTGTCTGTCATTTCATATGCACAATAAAACTGAAGGACAAAAGATGTCAACAGGATTCCTAATATGCATAAATGTTTTGCTCTCAAGATGGCATCGTGTGCACACCTTTAAAAGATTTTTCTGAGATTTCTCATCTGTTCCAGTCTCAAAGGATAGAGTGTGTCAGAGATCACACACACACTTGTGGTCAGTATCTGCTTCAGTCTCTATTCACAGCCTCTGCTCAAATAGACTTGGAACAAAGGAAAATCCTTTGTTCTGTTGTCTGTAGGACAACAGAATCTTGCTGTCTGTAGGATACAGGATTTGTATACAACAACCTTGCAGTCTGTAGGATGCCACGGGCAGACAACCAAAGCAATGTACTCTGTCTCTTTCTTTTACTAGCTAATGTGCTTCCCAGCACCTTAAACACATTATGAGATTTGCTCACTGCTATAGGTTCAATTGTGTTACCACGGGATTCATATGTTGAAGTTCTAAACCTCAGTGCTTCAGAATGTCATTATGTTTTGAAATAGGGCCTTTCTAAAGGTAATTAAGCTAAAATGAGGCCTTTAAGGCAGACCCTAATCCAATATGACAGTTGTCCATGTAAGAAGAGGAAATTTTAACACATAATTTGTAACCAAGAATGCTAGAGCAGAGGAAAGGCTGCCCCAGGAGATTATGTATCTATCTGTACGTCAAAGCAGAAAGCCATGGAAGAGACGGCATCCAGGCAGATTGTTCTTGGTTTCTTCCTGTTATAATGTGAGGAAATAAATTCTTGTTCTGTTAAATAGCCAGTATGTGACACTTTTTTAATGGGAGCCCCTGTCAACTAATTTGCTTCCCTGTTCTAATACACTACATCAGAATGTATGCAATAAAGTATACTGTAATAACACATAAATTCAATATAACACAAGAAGGGGCATCCCCTGACTTTTACATATGTCCCTTACAGGTTGAATGGAATCACATCTCTGTAATACTTTCTAAAGCAAGACCTATAGAGCTTTTGCAGAGAAAAACACTGAGAGTTGTCTAGTGTTGGAAAAGGAAATTCTCCTCAGCACTGTGGCAGTAACAATGGACCACAGGAAGGAGGAAGGATGGAGAAACACACATGCGCTGAATATGGTTGAATATGTTACTTCCTGGTAGTCTTGCTAGCAATATAGTTCTTAGCAAGGGCTTGAGATCAGACACATACCTTCTTCTTTCACTGCATGCTCACACCTGCCAATAGTTATACATGCACCATGTGTGCCTTCGAGGCTTTATTTCTTTCCTAAGCAATGGTGGACCTAACAGATCCTTAATGATATGGTAAGCCATAAAACCTAAAGTGTGATGATTTTACATTTGCTACTCTAAAACCACTGTTGTGATTTTTTTCTTTACCTTCCTTCCTCTGTTTCTTCCCTTTCACATTCCTCTAAAGGTACATTCAGAAGAGTTGGAGTGCATTGGCTACTCACTAGGAAACATGGGAATTTTGTTCAAGCCTTATAACACTCATGATCAACCATGAGGTAAAGGATGCTTGTATCCTATGTAGAAGATATTCAAGTACATAATCAGTTACTAGGTACCTCAGGTAACAAGGTTGGCAAAATATTAAGTGTCTATATTATATTGAAACTCAAATTGATGGGAATGTGCATTTTGTCCCAGAAAGAAACCCCCAAATTAAATCAAGAAAGCCTGTATCAGAAGACTTTGGAAGGTGGAAAAACTTGAGCAGCCCATGCTTTTAGAGGATATCATATGACCACAGGAGCAATAGGAGATGTACACAAGAGATAAAATACAAACTCACAGTGCATGGAACCTGTCACTGTAATCAAAAAGGAGAGTTGGAACACAGAATTGTCTCACGTTTTATAAATGAGAGGAAGGAACATAATGAAACTAGAAGTAATTTGAGGAATATTCAATGACCAAAAAAGAAAATTAACAGTGTTAAGAATGTGATAGGAAGAAAAAAAAATCCAGTGTCCTAGTGAAGATAATTACAGAAGCTCAAATATCCTGTCTATCTCTGTCTCTGTCTCTCTGTCTCTCTGTCTCTGTCTCTGTCTCTCTCTCTCTCTCTCTCTCTCTCTCTCTCTCTCTCTCTCTCTCTCTCTCTCTGTGCATATCATCTTCTAAACGTGGTGTAGTAGTTATTTTCTCAGTAGCCAGTAAATTTTGTCTGTGGGCTCGAAAGCCAGGAAAAACACTCTAGACTCTTCCATAAAGATTATTTGTAGATATTATTATTGTTTTTACAATTAGGAAAATATCTAATTATATGGTTAGATCTCAGCCATTTAAATTCTTTAAAAGAGAGGGGGAAATAGTTCCCAGGAAAGAAGAAATTTTCTTCAAATGCATAAAATAAAAATCCTCTTGCCTATAAGTTTCAGACTTGCAAACTCTAGTAATGACATGAGATAATTCCTTAAACAAAGTTCATCTAATTTTCAAATGATCTACTCTTCAGTTGCTCTCTCCTTCTATTGGTTGTATTTTTGCATTTAAAACTAATAAAGGGGAATGAAAGACAGACTCCCCTACCCTACGCTCCTAAGAGCTAACTTAATTATGTTCTGTATCATTTGCTAAGACACATGGGTTTGGCCTAGTGACCAGGATCTATGTCTCTCCTCCTGCTTTTCTGTTTCTGTTTATGAAGCTTGGTGGTCCCTAGGGCCATGTGTGATGCTAAACCATGGCTCTGTCTGAGAGACATGCATCCTTCCTAGATGAATTTCAGACTATTACTTACTAGGTTCCTCTTCATTGCAGTCAGTAACAACAGATAATTTACTTTTGTTGTTGTTCCTGTTGCTGGAGCAGTTGCTGTTGCTGCCTTTAACTTGCTAAAAATGTTCACAGGTTCTCAGATCTTGCAGTTCCTCCTCGCACAAGGCAAAAGGTGTCCTTGATGCTACTGATCAGATCTTCACCTGGTCTTCACCTAGTACTGCTGAGGCAAGGAGACATCTTCACATGAAGCAAGCACTTCTGTTTCCTGTGAGGACCCTCATCTTACTCTATACAGAAAGGGAGGTAGGACTGACAAGCAAAATGCTCATTCAATCCCTTTCTGCAGACTCTTAAATTTGGGCTATGCTATTATCATACTCCAAATCAGTTGGAAATGTTTGTTCTTCATTTCTCAGATTGTAAGTATTCAGACAGAAAAATAACCTATTTAGCATATGCATTTCCCTGTCTTTGCGCTTGTTTGCAAACTACCCATAGGGAAACTTATTAACAACTAGAATAAATCTATTGCCAAAGGTACTTATGTCAGGAGATTAGAATTATCTTTTTTTCTAAAAAACATATTCTTCACCCCAACTTGTCAAATCAATACATTGTGAGAAGAAACATATACCATGTAGTAGGCAGATTTTGTTCTTCTGAGATTGCTGCATGGTTGTGTCTCTATGTGTCTTAGCACACATGCTTTTTCATGTTTGGGCAAGTCAGCTCCTGTTGTTTTAAAGAATCGCGGGAGGATAAGGGAAAATTTCTGGATAACATGTGAAATGTAAATGAAGAAAATATCTAATAAAGAGAAAAAAAAAAAGAATGGAGTTACTGAATTTCATACAAAATGCCACCCACCCAGTGCATTAGAAACAGTCATTTTGTCAGTTACAGTTACAGCTTGTGGCTCAATGGAGACAATTTTCCCAGTAAAAACTGTTTAAAGAAAGGCTTTCTCAATACCGCATCTAGGAACATTCAACTATATTGCATTCTGTGAAAGATCTAGTTCCAGGCAGTCAGTAACAAACTTAGTCTCTTTACTTGCCAAACAGCAGATACACTAATATTTCTATAATAAAAGCAATGGAATAAACCAAGCAAGATAGCATACCTACTATAAACCCAGTTCTCTGGAGCTGAGGCGGGAAAATGAAAAGAACAAGGACACCCAGAATTACTGAGATGATCCTGACACCTGTAGATAGATAGTTGATAGAAAGACAGAAACAAAGAGATAAATCAATGATGGATATACAGTAGATAAAGACAGAAATATAGATTATAGACACACTATAGCCATATGAGATATGATTATAACCATGAATATAATCATAAACATAAACAGATATATGAAAGATAGATGATAGATAAATAACAGACAGGATGAAGCTATCTCTCATTATAGTTTGCTCATATCTTATTTATAGCCCGTTCCAAGGACTTAAGTCCTGACTTTGAGTAGAATTTTAATAGGGCAAATTGTCTTGAGGACATGCCACAGTGTTGGAACAAATGACAGACTTAAGCAGAAGTGCCAAGGTGAAATGAGAGAAGCACCCATGAAAAGCAACCAAATGCGTATTTATCTCAATGGTATTTCCCTCTCAGCAAGGAAATCATTCCCAGAAAACAGGGAACATGGAATTCACCATAAGTCTGAAGTTAGTGAGCAGCTTGCTATCTTCTTTCCTATCTCATCACATCCTGCTTGTCTCCTGGGAATAACTGAGTTCAACTCCGACATTCAGTGATTAAGGAGATGAGGTCATTGATTTGGCAAATATTACTGAGAGTTTAATGTTAAATTCATGTTTTGACAAATCGGCAGCAGCCAGGCATAGTGGCATCTATTTTTAATCGGAGCAATAGGGAGGCAGAGGCAGGGGAATCTCTGTGAATGAGGTCATCCTGGTCTGTAGAGAAAATTTCAGGACAGCCAGAGTTACACAGGGAAGCCCTTTGTGAAAAAGACAACAAATAACTAAAAAGAAGGAGGAAGAGGAGGAAGGGAAAGGAGCAGGAGATGGTGGAGGAGGAGGAGAAGAAGAGGACGAGGAAGAGGAGGAAGAGGAAGTGGAAGAGGAGGAAGAAGAGGAAGAGGAGGAGGAAGAAGAGGAAGAAGAAAAGAAGAGGAAGAAGAAGAAAAGAAGAAGAGGAAAAGGAAGAGGAAGAGGAAGAGGAAGAGGAAGAGGAAGAGGAAGAAGAAGAAGAAGAAGAAGAAGAAGAAGAAGAAGAAGAAGAAGAAGAAGAAGAAGAAGAAGAAGAAGAAGAAGAAGAAGAAGAAGAAGAAGAAGAAGAAATATAGTGACACCTTTTCTGTTAGGCATGTTTCTAATGCTCTTGTGTGAATTTTTAAGAGAAACATCTCTATGTTGATGGGCCTATGATATCTGGATCCTTAACACTTTAAGGCAGAGTTCATTATTTTCTGTATAATTTTTATATTGCCCAGAATTCTGAATCCACTTATATTCTTTCTGTGAGAAATATAAGGACAAATACTAGTATATTTAGAGCAAATAATACCTGACCTTTGAATACCATTTCTGTTTTCTTCAAAAACATATATTTGGCTCTGTCTCTAAGATATGGGTTTTAACTTTGGGCAGCCAGAATTTCAGTTCTTTGAAGCACCAGTGAAGGAAGATGAGGAAGAGGAGGAAGAGGAGGACTAGAAGGAGGAGGAAGGAGAGGAGTACTAGGAGGATAAGAAGAAGGAGTACGAGGAGGAAGGTGGTACAAGGTTTCATTATTTATCTCTGGCTGGCTTGGCACTCACTATATTTAGGAGGCTAGCTTCAAACATACTGACTACTCCTATATATTTTTTTTTAATTAGATATTTTCTTCATTTACATTTCAAATGCTATCCCCTTTCCTAGTTTCCTCTCCAAAAGCCCCCTATATGCCTCCTCCCCCCTGCTCCACAATCCACCCACTCCAGCTTCCTGGCCCTGTCATTCCCCTGTACTGGGACATACTCCTATCTTTTACTCCTGCTTACTAGGATTAGAAGAATATCTTACCTATTCTGGCTTCACTGATTCTTCAAGGAGTTATCTCTAACATTGCTCTGGCCTCAAGTGTTCAGATGCCTCTGCAACTCCTGTGCACCTATCTAATCCTTAATATCTGTTTCAACTTGGTCACTTATTTTCCTTAGGTCTGTGTTTTCTAACTTCATTCTGTTTTACTGGTTTTTCCCAGCAAGGTGATTTGGACTTGGTAGCTATTTCTTGTGGTCAATTTCAATTGCCTTAGATAAAATTTTTGGACTCAAACTGATGTTCAAATGGGCTGTGTGAAGTTTACTGTTCAAGTTGATGGGTCCTCTGCTTCATTTGTTCATCCTTCCAGCCCTCAGGTAAAGCTAAGGACACCCTTTGGCTGTCATTTGTTAAATCATAATTTTTTCCTTTATGTCTATTGATTTATAATATAGAATGATGCTCACAATTTCTTTTGTAGCATAGCTTTACATATTTGGAAATTAATTTGGAAAGAGAGTTTTAGGGGACTTATATGGTATCTGCAGAAAGAATATCAACAAACAAAGCATCCTTAAGTTAAACATTTACCCTCTTATGTCATGTAATCCTCTAGGATGAAAATATACTTCTCTAGTTAGAGTATAGGTAGGCCTGGGGTTAGAAGCCATCTGTACTTCTTTGTTCTACTTGGCATAGGAAGGGAAGGGATCACCTCATATCATGGGCAGTAAAAGATCAACTGACACCAGGTATGCCATGTGGTGAGACAGAGGAGGAAAGCTGCATAATGAAAACAGGATGTATGAAGAAATAAACAAAGGGGAGGGAAACTTTGTCCCTGCTCATTTCTGTTTCTCTTCACTCCCCTCTTTTATATTAAATCACATATCTCAACATTATGTATTCTATGGTATGTTGACTTAAATTAAACAAAAAACAAACAAACAAAAAAAAACCCAAAACAAAACAAAACCCCCCACAAACTTTATAAGCTCACTTATTTGAACAGTTGTTCCCTAGTTGGGAAGTCAGTTTGGTTAGGTGGTGGAGCATTGCTTCAGGTAATATGTCATTGGGGGTGGGCTTTGAACTTCATAGTCATTCTCTCTTCTAGTTTGCTCTTTCCACTTACTGTTTGTGGCTGAAGATGTGCTATCTCAGATTTCTGCTTTGGCCTTCATGTCTGCTGTTTGCTGCAATAGTTACTTGCCATAAAACTTGAGACCCCAGGAATCATAAGTGCAAGTAAATGACTCTTCTGTAAATTTGGCTTTGTAATTTTATTTTCTAATTTCAATAGACATGAAACCAATATACTTGAGTTTTTAAATACTAGTTCATCTTAAAGTCACCTTAAAATCATTAAATGACATGATCATCTCCTTAGATGCTGAGAAAGCATTTGACAAAATCCAACACCAATTCATGATAAAGGTCTTGGAAAGATCAGGAATTCAAGGCCCTTACCTAAACATGATAAAAGCAATCTACAGCAAACCAGTGGCCAACATCAAACTAAATGGAGAGAAGCTGGAAGCAATCCCACTAAAATCAGGGACCAGACAAGGTTGCCCACTTTCTCCCTACCTATTCAATATAGTACTTGAAGTCCTAGCCAGANACAGGACCTGACCTGATCTCTATGCTCAGGGAGTTGAGCACATACTGGGTGGCCCAGGCTGCTTCTC
Source organism: Mus minutoides (assembly GCA_902729485.2). NCBI lineage: Eukaryota > Metazoa > Chordata > Mammalia > Rodentia > Muridae > Mus > Mus minutoides. Next base: position 136,263 of record LR750642.1, read on the forward strand.
CTCATTATGTAGGTGTTCATCCTATAAAATAGAACCAAGATTCAGGCATGGCAGACTGTTGGTCAACTCCATTTTTAGAAAGTAGAATATTGTACATCCCGGAAGTGTTAATTACGTATTAGATTATCATTTCACTCATGTCTCTTGATCATCTACCCAGAAATCAGATATAATGAATTACATGCAAACCAGACTGTTAATTTACAAGGTTTATGCAGCATTTAAAAAACTTTTACATCAAATTTTTAAACAATATTGTGGTAATTAAATAAGTACAAAACTGGTTTTACTGAATTAAGCAAACAATCGAATATTTTTATAGAATCAATTCAAAATAAAATTATTTACAGAATATTATATTAATTTTGTACATTTATGAACTCTATTTTAGTAATAAATTTCCTAATAGAGCTGGTGTTTAAAAATGCCAACTTGACTGGATTTCATGTTATAGTAGAAACACACTTTTGGTTAAATCTGTAAGAATTCTCCCAGAAAGGTTTAACTCAGTTGGAATACTCACCTTAAATGTGGTAGCCACTATCCCATGCACAAAGTTCCAGTCTAAATAAATAGTAAAATCAAGTAAAGCACATAAATCCATTGCTCTGACTCCTTGCTACAGAGGTATGGTGACTAGCTGTCTAGTGATTGTGCCAACAAACTGACCTTGTATACATAGGTTATATTATCAAAAGTGAAGCCAAAATAAATCACTGGAGGGTAATGTAGATATGGGAGTATGGGGAATGATAACAAACACTAAAGACCTTTGAGAATGAGATAGAGAAAACTATTATACAGTTTTATAAAATATATACATATATAAGGAGACTTTAAAGGATAATACTCTATAATCTATAATTGGGACTAGGAAACACACACACATGCATATATATATATATATATATATATATATATATATATATATATATGGATTGCCTTTTTAAGATTTGTTGGTAAGAGGGTTTCCATATACATTGAGGAATGGCAGGATGTTGCTATTGTTCTTACTGACTCTCTAGAATTCGATAAGACCCTATTGATAAAGAAAGCAAACAGTTGAGCCATAGATCAAGAAAAAATAAAGGAGGAGATTTTCTGGCAGTTTCATCCCTACTGAGTAGATTTCATCATGACAAATGATTTTATGTGAGCACTTGATGATAAAAGTAGACAATAATTTTTCTTAGCTATGAACCGTATGAAAATAACACAATATCTATGTAACCATAAGACTTGTCTGCTAAAGCATCCTAAATTGTGTAATACTGGCATGAATGCTATGGGAGTAGCCAACCACTTTTTCATTCTGCAAGATAAGACTTATGTCTGTTACAAGTTCCTGGGCCAAACACCTTCAGATGGATAGTTCATGGACCACATAAGAGAATCTCATACTATTAGTAGTAAATTTCTTACTACATTCTTATTTTTATGCCTATAGATTAGTGTATATCTCAACTATTATCACAGATACTGTTTTTTCAGTAAACTAAGATCATTTGAGAGTCAGTAACCCCAGCATATAAATAATAAATTACTGAACAATCAAAAGCCCTGGGCACATAGCAGGTATGAATTTGTATGAATGATTACTAAGAAATTGTTCTTAATCTCAGAACTTGGCTCACCACATACTAACTCTCAGATTTTGTATACGTTACTTTTGGAAGTAATATAGACAAGCAAGAGGACAATTTGCATATTTAGGAGAGTTCTTAACACATAGGAAAATTTAATAATTCTTTATGTTATGTGATTGCCCTTTGAGCACCAAAGCTAGCTATATCCATTTTGATGGTCCAAGACTTGTTTTACTTCACACTGGATGTTGGGTGACAACCTTATCTGAATGTGCTTGCTTATTCTTGCCTGCTGGTACATGTGGCAAGAGGTTTCAGTCAAAGATTCTGATGACCATCAGGTGGATGGCACCATAGTGGGTACAGATGGCCCTTTGGCAGAAGGTCAGACCAATGGCTGGAAACCAGAATCATGTATGCTCTTCCCAGAAGACTGAATGGTAGGGCTAGTTTGAGAATCCAAACTATTATGGAGCTGCTGTGGATGAAACTGCAGGTTGGTAATCAGAGGATGGCAAGGCTTCCTATAGCCACAAGTACTGGTTCCCTGGCAGAGTCCTATCCCCACTCCTATCCCCACTGTTTCTGGTGATGGCTCTTTTCTGCTCTCCATCTGGGGGCTAATCCTGGCTCAGAAGTTGAATTATGTTGATAAAGCATCCTGAAATAATTTGAAAGTGAATGAGTTGTGAAAAGCCACATTTTTTCCATTTAGTTTTTATTCATTTATTATAAAATCCTAGCAAAGAATAAAAATATTACACACCAAAATTAACCAGCCCCAAATTCTATACATCTTAAAAAGTTGTATAGTAAGAGTATAAAATCTAATGAAAAAAGCCGTTTTTTGATAACACTATTTGAAATATTATCTCTATCCCTTTAAAAAAAAATGTTAATTTCGCCATTGAGAACACAGATGCTAACTTGATTGTCAATAGACGGTGCCACATAGAAAAGCTCATGCATCTGTTTCAGGGCAGTGTCTAAGCCATCCTTGTAGCTACCGTTTATCCATAGGTGCAATGTCGTGTATCCTGAAGCTGATGGCTGAACTGTAAAATAAACTATATGTAGGAATCTTTGCAAGAAGCCAAGTTTTCTGTTCAAAGAGCTCCATAAATTATTATTGATTTACTTACAGATTACTTTACTATACTCTAATTATTTCATATTACTGTGGCCATTTGTGCATGTAATAATTATTGCTTATGGAGAATGCTGATATTTAAAATTTTTAAATACAAAGATTAGGTTGTAATTATAAGGTAATATAGGAAAACATGATTCCATTGATAATTCTATCTCTTTTCAAATTATTTAACTTCAACAACTTAGGTGTTTATGTATGCATTATTCTGTGTGCCACAGTAAGTCCTGGTGGCATTATTGAATGACAATACCATATGTTGTATGTCTAGGAGAAAACGCAAATTAAATTCCAAAGCAGTAAAACAAGCATAAATTCAAGACTTTTAAATAGATTAGTGTGTAATCTGACTATGGAAGAAGATTTCTAATTGTCTGAGATCTTGATGAAGATGACAAAATCTGTTACCTATCAGTTGGATGAGAGACACAGAGTCCAGTTGAGGTTTGAAAATCACATCTGGCTCCAACCCTTTGCCTAAGAATTTTATGAATTAATTTTAGTAGCTGAGGAGTACTGCATTGTGTAAATGTACCATAATTTCTGTATCCATTCCTCTGTTGAGGGACATCTAAGTTCTTTCCAGCTTTGGGTTATTATAAATAAGACTCCTATGAACATAGTGGAGCATGAGTCTTTATTACATGTTGGGGCATCTTCTGCATATATGCCCGGGAGTGGTATTGTTGGGTTCTCAGGTTGTACTAGGTCCAATTTTCTGAGGAACCACCAAACTGATTTCCAGACTGATTTTTATCACCTGGAAATCCCACCAGCAATCAAGGAATGTTCCTCTTTCTCCACATTCTTGCCAGCATCTGCTATTATCTGAGGTTTGATCTTAGCCATTCTAATTGGTGTGAGGTGGAATCTCAATGCTGTTTTGATTTGTATTTCCCTGATGACTAAGAATGTTGAACATTTTTTTCAGGTGCTTCTCAGCCATTCGATATTCCTCAGTTGAGAATTCTTTGTTTAGCTCTGTACCCATTTTTAATAGGGTTATTTGATTCTCTGGAGTCTAATTTCTTGAGTTCTTTCTATATATTGGATATTAGCCCTCTATGGGATGTAGGATTGGTAGAGATCTTTTCCAGATCTGCTGGTTGCCCTCTTGTCCTATTGACAGAGTTTTGTCCTATTGACAGAAGTTTTGCAATTTTATGAGGTCTCATTTGTTAATTATTGATCTTAGAGCATACCCTATTGGTGTTCTGTTTAGGAAACTTTCCCCTGTTCCCATGTGCTTGAGGCTCTTCCTCACTTTATGGATGGAAATATAAAATATCATCCTGAGTGAGGTAACCCAATCACAAAAGAACACAAATGATATGCACTCACAGATAAGTGGATATTAGCCCAGAAGCTCGGAATACCCAAGATACAATTCGCAAAACAAATGAAACTCAAGAAGAAGGAAAACCCAAGTGTGGATACTTCGATCCTTCTTAGAAGGGGGAATAAAATATCCATGGAAGGAGTAACAGAGACAAAGTGTATAGCAGAGACTGAAGGAATGATCATCCAGAGACTGCCGCACCTGGGGATCCATCCCACATACAACCATCAATCCCAGACCCTATTATGGATGCCAACAAACAGCTTGCTGACAGGAGCCTGATATAGCTGTTTCCTGAGAGGCTCTGAGAGTGCCTAACAAATACAGAAGTGGATGTTCACAGCTATCCATTGGACAAAGCACAGGGTCCCCAATGTAGGAGCTAGAGAAAGGACTCAAGGAGATGAAGGGGTGTGCAGCCCCATAGGAAGAACAACATTATAAACTAACCAGTACCCCCAGAGCTCCCTGAGACTAAACCACCAACCAAAGAAAACACATGATGGGATTCCAGGCTCTAGCTGCATATGTAGCAGAGTATGGCCTAGGCAACCATCAATGGGAGGAGAGGCCTTTGGTCCTGTGAAGGTTCTATTCGCCAGTATAGGGGAATGCCAGGGCCAGGAAACAGGAGTGGGTGTGTTGATGAGCAGGGGAGGCAGGAGGGCATGCGAGTTTTCTGGCAGGGAAATGATGAAAGGGGATAATATTTGAAATGTAAATAAAGAAAATATCTAATTTAAAAAAGAGCAATTATCTGTGAAAAAATTAAAACAGTGAGAAGTCTTCCATAGAACTTCCCATCTCCTGCCTCTGATTTTTTTTCCCTTGTCCCACCTGGAATGTATAAGCATACTCCCCCTTTTCCCTAAGCACTCAAATCCCACCCAACTTTCCTAACTGTACTTGTGTGCCACAGTTCTGCTGTTATCTTCTTTAGTGTACAAGCTGAAATACTACTCTGTTAATTTCAAAGAGTATTTAAAACTGCAGCTGACATAATACATCCTTTTCTCTTATTGTTTCATTTGTCTTACTTCTCCTACTCTGTTTGGCCAGACCTTAAATAATAGCATATTATGAAAGTTAATCTAAAAAGACACAAATTATAATTATCACATTTTAGAGGTCCATGGCATCCTGTCAACTGTTGAGATGGCAAAAGAAAGCAGAACTTGATGATACCAACACTACAGAAAATGGGCAATCCCACTAACCCCATTCTTCATATTGGCTTGCTCAACAATTTAAGAACCATATTATTTGAACTTATTAAATAAAACACACACACACACACACACACACACACACACACACACACACACACACACATATATATATATATATATATATATATATATATATATATATATATATATATAAAACATCGATGAACATGGCTGGGATGTTTATATGTAAAGATTAAAATAGCCTACTTAGTAATTTTTTGTCTGCAATTTCAGCATTTCTGTCATGCAAGTCACATTTACATGGTGATAGCTATAGGGATTTGGGGGTAGATAATGGCTTATTTCTTTCACAGTGCTATGCAAGCTCAGGAGGTTACATAAAAGGAATAACATAGGATCGATTTGTGTTCCGAAATCTAGATAGAAAAAAAGCTCCAGATTCATCATGGATGCGAAAATCACAGTGAATGTGACCACAGAGGATGCTGTTGGTTTTTCAACACGTTTTGTGTCAGGATAACAAAAGGAATGTAGAGTCCTACAATCTCAATCATCAGGCAGTCAAATGGAGAATGAGTGGTGTTGTTCTAAGAAACAAACATCATACACAGAATCAGAAGATCACAGCGTACATCATAGGGGGTCACACTGAATCTTAGTGTAAAACATGACCAGAATGCAAGAAAGGATGCAAATATATAACAAAAATGCGACATGAAAGTCAATACTAGTGACGATGATAAATGTCTGGACTGTGCTTATCAGAGCTATATATCTCTTCCCATGTGACATTCTTTTATCCTGTTTTGCTTTAAGAATCATCCAAAACAACTGCCATGTGGTTTACACTCTTTAATTTGAGATATGCCATGTCTAATGGCAACACTATGGTGGAACAAGAACAACAACAGCAAAAAGGATTGTGACCAGTGACAGAGTAAGTATATTTAGCAGCATAACAAGTTTAATAGGAGCTTTGTTCTAACCTGTTCTGAGGCACAGCGACTGTAGATACTACTCCAAGTAAGAAAAAACAAAACAAAACAAAACAAAACAAAACACAGCAACAGAAAAAGGCAGTCAGAAAGTGCTTAGAACTGACATTTTTTCTTTATTTTATTAGATATTTTCTTAATTTACATTTCAAATGCTATCCCAAAAGTTCCCTATACCCTCCCCCGCCCTGCTCCCCTACCCACCCACTCCCACTTCTTGACCCTGAGCTCCAGCCACATTGACGTACCAACATGAAAACGCTTTGTAGAGAACTATTTGATCTCTAAGTGTAATGGAGGTGTAGACATCTATCCCAGAGTCTGCTATTAACATGTGTGGAAGGATGACTGCTTTGGAATTGGGAGTGGTCTGCAGAATGGGGTTAACAACTTCAGGAGCATTATAGATCTCTATAGCAGCCTGGTGAATCAGACATCAGAAACTACCACCTGAAAGATTTCAATTCTCAGAAGGAGGGTTGGAAGCCTTCAAATACAAGCACAGGTAAAACAGATTAATGATGTAATTATGAAATATGGCCATTTTAGCATTCTATTAGGTATCATATTCAGTATTGATGAACATGTGAGGCTTACTGTAATGATATAATTCTGCACAGTTTAATCTGCTCTTCATTTAATGAAAAACAAAACAATTTATAACTGCCATCTACTAAATTGTTTCCTTTTCTGGGACAAATCACACAGAATGACTGTTCTTTTCTTATAATGAAAGAAAGTAACTTTCGGGAGTATTATAACATCATAGATTACGAGGACTCAGAGCCACCACCGCATTCTCTCATTATGAACTGATCCTGAACCCCTTACAGAATGTTCAGAGTTAGACAGACAGCCTGAGTCTCTGTCTCTACAGAACTGTGGAGGAAAATGTAATGGCCCATCAAGCTGAAGAGTGTGTTATAAAAAAAATTATACCTGCAGAATCAAAGACAGAACACACAGTGGGAAAACTAGACATTTTAAAAGAAAATAAATAACTGAATAACATCTATTGGATAAAAATGGTTCATGTATTCCTATGGTTGAATAAAAAGCATTTGGCTATCTTTGCTTGCCAATAGCATAAATTTCCATTTTTATCATCAAAAATAAATTATTATGACAGTTTATGAGTTAGAGATATGAGTGACTGAGTTTAGAGTTCAGTATCCTGGGATGTGAAATGGATTCCTTATACAACTCTTTGTTGGTGGCTTCCTTAGTTGTGACCTTGAACACTAATTCACTGAAAGAAGTTTAGTCTTTGAAGACATACAAATGCTGAACAGTAAATTAGGAACATAATCCATAATGTTTGTAAAGAATTGCCTTCTAATATTAAGTGGATCTAAAAAATCTTTATATTTCAGATACTTAAAATGCCTACATATTATTTTGGAATACTTAGTATTGCCTAAATATTATTTTGAAAATGATCAAATGTTTGCCTATTATAATGTGAAAAAGATAAGAACTTGCCTCTTCTGGGAATATTTATTGTTTAAATGTGGATAAGTAAACAGAAAATTTGTCTAAACTATCTCATTTGCCTTCTGTCCCCCTTCATGTCTTTCCAACATTTCTACTTTTTAAGTCAGGCTCAAAGACAATCGATTCTCATGGATATTGTTACATCCTTTTGCAGCTTTTCCTCCTTATGGCATTTAGAAATAGCAGAGTTGAAAATCAGCTTTTAATACATGTCCATGAGATATGAATTCCTCTTAAATGGGACTTTTTTTATTGAAAGACTCTGGCCTAAGATGAATTAAATAACTAAGAATTAAATATTGCTCTTTATGTTTCTAAAGACTAGCATTGTGATATAATCTAATTTCTATTATCCTGGCTTTTTATTAGCATTTAAATTTTTATAAACATTTGCTGGCTCAAAACGGATATTATGTTCTTGTTAATGTTATCTATCTAATGCACTCTCCCCTACTCATAATAACTCCTAATATTGTTTAACTGTTAGAAACTTATTAATAATTTTTGTATGCCAAATTAACAGCTTTCAAAATCAGCATTAATTATTTCAATGTTTTATTATTTTACAAATAAATATGCTTATGTTTCAACTGTCTGAAGAAATCCATGGGGGTTTTCATTCCAAATTATGTCTAGAATATTAACATAAATTGAAAAATGGATAGCAAAGACTCCTTGAGTTTTAAACAAATGTAAGAGTCAGACTTTGTTCACATCTTGACACAAGTGCTTGACTCAAGGTGATTTTAATATCTGTAGTCCTGTATCCCTTGATGAAAGAACAGAGATAGGACAAGAAAGCATGTATGTTTGTACTTTATATTTTACTGTCTGATTCAAGCCCCCAGACAAGTTGTCATTCATTTGTTTTGCATCAATGACAACCTGACAATACAGTTAAACTTCAAGTCATCTCATTTGTAAAAATAAACAAACAAACAAATAAATAAGTAAGTAAGTAAGTAAGTAAATAAAACCTTTGTTTCAAATAATGAAACAGAAAATAACCAAAGTCTACTGAAATGTCCTCAGAAGGTTTATTGCTGATGTAAGTGTCTCCTTCTGCTCCTAACAAAGGATCAGTCAGTATCTATACATTTTACTTTGTGTTTAGCACTGAGGTATACCCATCATGTACTCAATCAATACTACTCATTGATGTAAGTTGAGAAAAACTGCAAAAGTCAACAAGAGAGGCCTGAGGTACTGTGTTCTCATGTATTGATACATGTGAATGCGTGCGCGTGCATGCACACACACACACACACACACACACACACACACACACACACACACAGTGAAAGAGAGAGAAACACAGAGAGATAGACAAAGAGTCAGAAAGACATAAAGACAGAGACAGAGATATACAGAGAGAGAGAGAGAGACAGAGAGAGAGAGAGAAGGAGGAGAAGGAAAGGTGAGGAAGAATCAAGATTCATTTGTTTTCATGTATTTGAAATCAACAAGATTTAACCTCTATATGAAAGCAGGCAATCTAAACTTGAACTGGGCCTTAATCAAGAAATATATGACCCAGAAGACACAGATTAGATGGTGCTATGTCTCATTCATATTAGTTGTCTGAGAATTCCATCTGACGTTTAATAATTATTCAATAGAATCCAAACACACATCAAAAGCTGTGTGAGGCTGAACATCTTTTAGCAGTGCCAGTATCATGTTTGCTTCATTCCTTTGCAAATATAGTGTTTAATATGCTTTGAACAAACCTTGTTCCCATCATGATAGACAATATTTAAACCACAAGTAAATATGATTGTTGGTACTGAGAAACATAACCTTGTTTATCTTGATGTAATATTTGTTGCAAATTTAAGAAAAAGCCTATAATTTGCATAATAAAAGTAGTTCTACTAAAGCAATATGAGCCTGCAAACAAGCATGAAAACATATACAGGAAACACAACATGCCAGAATTTCTATCTTTTCTCTTATGGATCTCAAAACTCTCACTTAATACATGTGCTCTGCTCAATAAGAATATTTCAGGGAGCCCCAGAAATCATATTCAAAGACATGAATTTCTGCATGTCTAGAGCAGACACTCATCCACATCAGTATCTGATAGTCATGAACCTTCTATAAATTCCAGTCATCTTCTTCCACTCCATTTGAGAATATAGCCTTCAAAATGTATATGTTGTACAAAGGATGGAGTGTGATAATAATGCTCCTAAAAGGATTGTCTTTGGCGATCAGGTATAAAAGATAGAAGGAAGACAGAGTCATTGCTTCCCAAAAACATCCCAAGAAAGAGACAGAGAGTAATTACCTTATCGCTTCTCTAAAGTGCAAAAGACTCATTGCTTTTTTTTTTTTCTGAACTGGATTTCAAAAGGTTTCTCATCACAGATTAAAAGCCAGTTTAATAATTGTCCCTTTTTGTTTGTTTCTCTAGGAAACTGTGCTTCTTTTAAGTTAAATCTACATGGGGGATTCTTGTTCAAATAACTTCATTTTTCTGGATCTTAATAATAAAAAAATTAGGTGAAGACCCAGGTTCTGAAGAGCAATTATAGTAAAGTTTGTTGTTCACCTGGTTCCAAAGGAGTCCACCTTCCCAGCTTCCCTGAACTTTTCACAATAGAGACAATCTTATCTGCTCTTCATCTTAATGCCTTACTTTCATACTCAGATTCAGCAAAGTAATATATCCCTTGGATGATTCAACAGTAGCCACTCACTTTTAGTTTATTCATGAAATGTCTGTATCTTTACTGTGTAACGGTTTTCTTAAAGATTCAAACACTGTATCTTTGAAAAGACTCCTAAAGCCACCAGGTAAACAACTTAACATATCTCCAGGAAGTCCCTGAAATTGACCAGAGTTTATAGGCCCCACAATACCAGAATATACATGTCAAGCTAATGAGAGTCATTATCAGCTACACAAAAGTCTTTGAGACCCTGCTGTCCCTACCAGCTCTACCAGCAGGTGCCTGGAAGAATTTAGACTAACAAGTCCCTTGAAAAGGTCACTCTCTGACATGTTGGGCTGCTTGTAAATATTTCTGGAATGTTCTTCCCAACAGCAACACAACAAGAATAATTTTAAGAGCATGTACCATATCAACCAAGATAGAACATATGTTACTAACAAAAACTTTCCTAATAAACATAATTTTAAACCATAGAAAATCTGTTGACCTTCACAGAGAAAAAAAAAAAAAAAAGAGTACTGTGAAAGGTATTGCTCTGGGAAAATGCAAATAAAGAACAAGATAAATGACACACTTGTAAATAACATGAGTGTCAAAGAAATAATCAAAATAAAAATTATAAAAAATAGAATTTAATAAAAATGAAAATGCACCCTATTGGAAATTGAATGAAACCCCTAAAGCAACAGCAGGAATAATTTTACAGCTAAGTAACTATTTTAGATTAAAAGACGAAATGAGAGAAGTGAAATATATACAAAATCCGAGATAAAGAAGAAAATATGGATTCCAGAGTGAGCCCTTACATTCACAACACAATTCCATACCTCCCCCCCCCCCCCCCCCCATATTCCATACCTTACCAGAAGAAAATTGGACCTTCATTAGTGTCTAGTGGCTTGGAATGTGAAGAATCTTAAAGGCTAATATTCCAGAAATAGGCAGTATAGATGTTTTTACAGCCTGAGATAATTGTATGCATATTGGTTAAATCCTACTTTTCTGTTTGACTATTTTGTAAGTGTGAATAGACCCTTATAGGTTTTGCTGCAGAACTATTAATGTGTAGTAAATATCTGATATTTCATCAAAGGTACTTTAAGATTTAGTTCAAAGACTCATACATTGATCCAATACTCAGATATGGTTTTTAAAAAGTCTTCTGTGTTAGCCATGGGTACAAATGTTCCAAACTTTGAGAAAGAAAAGTTTATAACTATCTTAAAGAGAGAGAGAGAGAGATGATAAAGGGTAGCATCATGAAAATTAAAATGTATTGCAAATTTCTCAGGAATTTTGTGAGAATTTCATGAGTGCTTGGTAAGAAATATCTGCCTAGTTATTGGTATGACCGGTGATTTTATTAATGTACAGTGATAGAGCTGGATATAAATGTCCTTTCATATCTCACGATTCCATACAGGCACGCTTGTCACATGCATGTCTCAGTATGATCATAGAATGTAACCCTGTGAGAGTAGCACATGTATCTTTCATGTATCCTACACAGAAGCATTTCCAGGATCCAGGATAGCACCTGAAACATTAACTGGGGGGCTATAATCTAATCTGTGTAAAGAAATGTGCTCTTAATCCAAAAATAATAAAAGAGAAATTTATTTAAAAAAATAAAGTTGCTTCTTTATAAAAGGAAATTATCTCAAATTAGTCAAATTCATAGAAAATAGTAACATTTTTTAAAGAGGTTCTTAAAAGTTATTTTTAAAATTCCATTTAGACATAACATAACAGAGATTAGAAGGTCAATGTCACTTTTTGCTTGTGTTCATGATGATATTGTCAAACTTCAAGTAATCCACAATAGGAAGACAGAACTTCCTATATAATTCCTGAAGACATCTTTAAAATACCCTCTTCATAGAAGCTTCTGGATACTTAGATGCTATTTTGAACTTTCAACTGAACTACCAAAGCAAAGTTCGGGAATAGTAGCTACATTGCTTTCTAGTTTTTGTTGCTATGACTAAATACCTGGTGAAAGTCAATATCATTCTTCCTCAGTTTGATGATACAGACCCTTCAGAATGGTGAAGGAAAGGCAGTAGAGGGCTCTTTTATGATAGACATAGATCAGAAAGTTGGAAAATATTAATGCTGGCAATCATGGAACTTACCTTTTTCCTCTCATTTTATCTAATCAGATCCAAGCCCACAGAATGGTATAATCTAATCTAATGATGAGTTAAGTTTCTCTCAAACACTTTTAGTGGACTTGTCTTGAAATGTGTCTCCTGGGAGATTCCAAATCCAGTCATGCTATTAGTGAAGATTACACAATCCAATAGCTAAAAATGTTTCCTTTTTTAAAAATTAGATATTTTCTTTATTTAAATTTCAAATGTTATCCCCTTTCCTGGGTTCCCCTCTGAAAACCCCCTATCCCATACCCTCTCCCCCTGTGTACCAACCCACTCACTCCCAATTTCATATCCTGGCATTCCCCTACTGTGGGGCATCAAGCCTTCTCAGGACCAAGGGCCTCTCCATGCATTGATGTCTGACAAGGCTGTCCTCTGCTACATATGTGGCTGGAGCCATGGGTCCTTCCATGTGGAATGGATACAGAAAATGTGATACATTTACACAATGGAGTACTACTCAGCTATTAAAAACAATGACTTCATGAAACTCTTAGGCAAATGGATGGAACTAGAAAATATCATCCTGAGTGGGGGAACCCAGTTACAAAAGAACACACATTCTATATATACTCACTGATAAATGGGTATTAACTCCAAAGCTCGGAATACCCAAGATACAATTCACAGACCACATGAAACTCAAGAAGAAGTAGGACCAAAGTGTGGTTACTTCAGTCCTTCTTAGAACTGTGTTAAAAATACTCATGGGAGAAGATACAGAGACAAAGAGTGGAATAGAGACTGAAGAAAAGGCCATCCAGAGACTATCCCACTTGGGATCCATCCCGTATATATACAGTTACTAAACAGAGACACTATTGTGGATGCCAAGAAGTGCTTGCTGACAGGAGCCTGATATAGTTGTCTCCTGATTGGCTCTGCCTGTGCCTGAAAAATACAGAGGTGAATGCCTGCAGCCAACTGTTAGACTGAGCATGGGGTCCTTAATGAAGGAGATGGAGAAAAGACCTAAGGAGCTAAAGTCATTTGCAGCCCCACAGGAAGAACAACAATATGAACGATCCAGTACCCTCAGAGATCCCAGGGACTAAACCACTAAAAATGTTTCTTTTTGTGTGTGTGTGTGAGTTTTTTTTTTCAACTTTTATTAGATATTTTCTTCATTTACATTTCAAGTGTTATCCAGAAAGTTCCCTATACCCTCCCCCCTACCGGCCCTGCTCCCCTACCCATCCGCTCCCACTTCTTGGCCCTGGCGTTCCCCTGTATTGGGGCATATAAAGTCTGCATGACCAAGGGGCCCCTCTTCCCACTGATGGCCAAATAGGCCATCCTATTCTATATATGCAGCTAGAGTCATGAGCTCAGGGGGTACTAGTTAGTTCATGGTTATTCTTCCACCTAGAGGGTTGAAGACCCCTTCAGCTCCTTGGGTACTTTCTCTAGTTCCTTCTTCCTTGGGAACCCTGTGTTCCATCTAATAGCTGACTGTGAGCTTCCACCTCCATGTTTGTCAGGCATTGGTATATTTTCCCCCGAGACAGCTATATCCAGGCCCTTTCAGCACCATTTGCTGGCATATGCTATAGTGTCTGTGTTTGGTGGCTGATTGTGGGATGGATCCCTGGCAGCCGCAGTCCATGGGTCCATCCTTTGGATTCAGCTTCACACATGATCTCTTTAACTCTTTCAATGTGTGCTTTGTTCTTAATTCTAGGAAGGGGTGACATGTCCACATTTTGATCTTCCTTCTTCTTGAGTATCATGTGTTTAATATATTGTATCTTGGGTAGTCTAGGTTTCTGGGCTAATATCCACATATCAGTGAGTACATGTTATGTGAGTTCTTTGGTGAATGGGTTACTTCACTCAGGATGATGGCCTCCAGATCCATCCATTTGCCTAGGAATTTCATATATTTATTGTTTTTAATAGCTGAGTAGTACTCCATTGTGTAAATATACCAAATTTTTTGTATCCATTCCTCTGTTGAGGGATATCTGGGTTCTTTCCAGTTTCTGGCTATTATGAATAAGGCTGATATGTACATAGTGGAACATGTGTCCTTGTTACCAGATAGAATATCTTCTGGATATATGCCCAGTAGAGGTATTGCAGGATCTTCTGGTAGTACTATGTCCAATTTTCTGAGGAACCTCCAGACTGATTTCCAGAGTGGTTGAACCAGCTTGCATTCCCACCAATAATGGAGGAGTGTTCCCCTTTCTCCACATCCACACCAGCATCTGTTGTCACCTGAATTTTTGAACTTAGCCATTCTTACTGGTGTGAGGTGGAATCTCAGGGTTGTTTTGATCTGCATTTCCCTGATGATTAAGGATGTTGAACATTTTTTCAGGTGCTTCTCAGCCATTCGGTATTACTCAGTTGAGAATTCTTTGTTTAACTCTGTGCCCCACTTTTTAATGGGGATATTTGATTTTCTGGAGTTCACCTTGTTGAGTTCTTTATATATATATTGGATATCAGTCCCCTATCTGATTTAGGATTGGTAAAGATCCTTTTCCAATCTGTTGGTGGCCCTTTTGTCCTGTTGACAGGATCTTTTGTCTTACAGAAGCTTTGCAACTTTATGAGGTCCCATTTGTCAATTCTTGATCTTACAGCACAAGCCTTTGGCGTTTTGTTCAGGAATTTTTCCCTGGTGCCCATATCATCGAGGCTTTTCCCCACTTTCTCCTCTATAAGTTTCAGTGTCTCTGGTTTTATGTGGAGGTCCTTCAACCACTTAGACTTGACCTTAGTGCAAGGAGATAAGAATGGATCAATTCCCAGTCTTCTACATGATAGCTTCCAGTTGTGCCAGCACCATTTGTTGAAAAGGCTGTCTTTTTTCCACTGTATAGTTTTAGCTCCCTTGTCAAAGATCAGGTGACCATAGGAGTGTAGATTCATTTCTGGGTCTTCGATCCTATTCCATTGATCTTCCTGTCTGTTGCTGTACCAGTACCATGCAGTTTTTATAAGGATTGCTCTGTAGTACAGCTTGAGGTCAGGCATGATGATTCCACCAGAGGTTCTTTTATTGTTGAGAAGAGTTTTTGCTAATCTAGGTTTTTTGTTATTCCAGATGAACTTGCTAATTGTCTTTTCTAGATCCTTGAAGAATTGAGTTGGAATTTTGATGGGGATTGCATTGAATCTGTAGATAGCTTTTGGCACGATAGCCATTTTTACTATATTGATTCTGCCAATCCATGANGTCCATGGTGATCTGATAGGATGCATGGGACAATTTCAATATTTTTGAATCTGTTGAGGGCTGTTTTGTGGCCAATTATGTGATCAATTTTGGAGAAGGTGCCATGAGGTGCTGAGAAAAAGGTATATCCTTTTGTTTTAGGATGAAATATTCTGTAGATATCTGTTAAGTCCATTTGTTTCATAGCTTCCCTTAGTTCAACTGAGTCTCTGTTTAGTTTCTGTTTCCTGGATCTGTCCATTGATGAGAGTGGGGTGTTGAAGTCTCCCACTATTATTGTGTGAGGTGCAATGTGTGTTTTAAGCTTTACTAAAGTTTCTTTAATGAAAGTGGCTGCTTTTGCATTTGGAGCATAGATATTCAAAATTGAACGTTCCTCTTGGAAGATTTTGCCTTTGATGAGTATGAAGTGCCCCTCTTTGTCTCTTTTGATAATTTTGGGTTGAAAATCTATTTTATTCGATATTAGAATGGCTACCCCAGGTTTTTTCTTCGGGCCGTTTGCTTGGAATATTGTTTTCCAGCCTTTCACTCTGAGGTGGTGTCTGTCATTTTTCCTGAGGTGTGCTTCTTGTAGACAACAAAATGTCAGGCCTTGTTTGTGTAGCCAGTCTGATAGTCTATGCCTTTTTCTCAGAGAATTGAGTCCATTGATATTAAGCGATATTAAGAAACAGTAATTGTTGCTTCCTGTCATTTTTTTTTTTTTTTTTTTTTTTTAGAGTTGGGATTCTGTTCTTGTAGCTGTCTTCTTTTAGGTTTGTTGAAGGATTACTTTCTTGCTTTCTCTAGGGCAGAGTTTCCATCCTTGTATTGGTGTTTTTCTGTTATTATCCTTTGAAGGGCTGGATTCGTGGAAAGATATTGTGTGAATTTGAATTTGTTGTGGAATACTTTGGTTTCTTGGTCTATGGTAAATGAGAGTTTTGCTGGGTATAGTAGCCTGGGCTGCCATTTGTGTTCTCTTAGTGTCTGTATAATCTCTGTCCATGATCTTCTGGCTTTCATAGTCTCTGGTGAGAAGTCTGGAGTAATTCTGATAGGCCTGCCCTTATAAGTTACTTGACCTTTTTCCCTTGTTGCCTTTAATGTTCTGTCTTTATTTAGTGCGTTTGTTGTTCTGATTATTATGTGTCGGGCGGAATTTCTTTTCTGGTCCAGCCTATTTGGAGTTCTATAGGCTTCTTGTATGTTTATGGGCATCTCATTCTTTAGGTATGGAAAGTTTTCTTCTATTATTTTGTTGAAGATATTTGCTGGCCCTTTAGTTTGATAGTCTTCCTTCTCATCTACTCCTATTATCCTTAAGTTTGGGCTTCTCATTGTGTCCTGGATTTCCTGGATATTTTGTGTTAGGATCTTTTTGCATTTAGCATTTTCTTTGATTGTCTTGTCTATGCTCCCTATAGAATCTTCTGTGCCTGAGATTCTCTCTTCCATCTCTTGTATTCTGTTGCTGATGCTCATATCTATGGTTCCTGATTTTTTTCCTATGGTTTCTATCTCCAGGGTTATCTCCTTCTGGTTTTTCTTAAAAACGATAATTTTAGGGGCTGGTGAGATGGCTCAGCGGGTTAGAGCACCCGACTGCTCTTCTGATGGTGATGAGTTCAAATCCCAGCAACCACATGGTGGCTTACAACCACCCATAACAAGATCTGACGCCCTCCTCTGGTGTGTCTGAAGTCTGCTACAGAGTACTGATGAAGAATAATAAGAAATGAATCCTTGGACTGGAAAAACCAACTGGAGCAAGCGAGGCTGTCCGGAGCAGTGGAGCCGAACAGGGAAGGCCTGAGCAAGTGGGAGCTAGCAGGGCCGGAGCTAGCGGGACCAGAACGAGTGGGGCCAACAGGAGCAAGTGGAGCCAATTGGAGCGAGCAGGGCCGACTGGAGCAAGCGGGGCTGGCCTGAGCGAGCAGAGCCGGCGGGAGCGAGCTGGGTCGAGCAGAGGGAGCAGGGTTGACCGGAACAAGGGGAAAAAACAAAACAAACAAACAAACAAACAAACAAAAACAAATAATTTTAAATGTACAAGTCACCACACATACTTCTTTTCCTTTGTGCTTTCTACTGTTTTAAAGCAATCCTCCATAGTTTTAGCTTTCATTTCTTCAAACAGTATATGAAAAGCAGATGGTGTAATAATTTATCACTAATCCTCTTAAAGTTCCCATAGTTTGCTCATAATGGAAAATACAATGATACTTGATTATCTTGGACAATTGAAAGAACCAACTGAAATCAGAACTGAAAGATTCTCCAGAATATGCAGCAATTTTCTGCCATACAAAGGTTCGAAGGGGGAAGGAGACACACACAGAAGAGACAATGTGAAGGAAAGATTAGAGATACCTACCTTTCAGTATTATAAAGCATAAAATTTTGATGATGATCCAGCATTAGGAAAAGGACTGTGGGTCTTCACCCTGCTTCTGAAGGCCACATGTTACAACAGGCCATAGTCCTCAGTTATGGGAAGCAGCCAGGATACAGCTTGGAGAGCCAAACCTTCTATACCATATTAGCTGTAGGATCACACATTTCAAGAGACAGTAGAGAAGTAATTTTATTTTGCTCTGAGGAGGACCTCAACACTTTTAAATCTTAATTTTCCAAGATAATAAATTTGTGGAAATTAGGAAAATGAAAGTATTTCAATTCCGATCTGGATAAACAAAAAATGTATGATACATGAAGACTTCACCTCAGTTGCAGGTCCCTGGTGTTTATGTAAATAAAGTGGAGCTGGAAAATACTCACAATGTAAACAGTATGAAGGAAGAATACTGGGTACCTTGGTACATTCCAGACTGGCCTAGTAGATAACTTTTTCTTAGCACTTTTTACCAAATTCTTAATCTGAGGTAAATATGTCAAAGATGAGTCAATAACAAAGCTCCTGTCTGAAATGGGAGACTCAACAGCAAACAGTGCCCGACTGACTGCCACTGTAAACTGCAGCTCACTTATGAGCAATTGAATCTCATTATTTCAGCCACATTATCTTTTACTGCAGTGAAAAGTCAAAGAGTGAAAAAAATAGTTTTTCTTCTGATTGAAGTGATATGAATAACCATTGACCTCCCAAGAAAACATGATTGTTCTCTCACCCAAGAGGGATCACAAAAGAATAAAAACTGAGAAAATACTGTTAACTAAGAAGAGCAGGAAAGCAAGATGCATCATACGTCTGTGTATGTATGTATGTATGTATGTATGTATGTATGTATGTATGTGTGTATGTGTGTGCGTGTTTGACTTATATGCTCTGTCTTGTGAGAAAATTCTTTATTATGTCTGTAGTTAACATACTTTCTGAGAAAGGTGATGTCACGGTCTTGGATAGAATTGCTAGTGCTGTGACGAAACACCATGACCAAAAGCAACCTGAAGAGGAAAGAGTTTGTTGGTGTTATATTCCTACATCATAGTTCATCATCAAAGGAAATCAGCACAGTAAAAGAACAAGCAGACTTGAAACTGGTACAGAGGGCACAGAGATGGCTGCTTACTGGCTTGTCCCATGAGGCTTGCTCAGCCTGCTTTCTTATAGAACCCAGGACCACCAACACAGGTATGGCACCATCCACAATGGGTTGAGGCTTACCACAACAATTACTAATCTAGAAAATGCTCCTTAGGTCTGCCTACATTCAAATCTTATTGAGGCATTTGCTCGATTGTGATTTTCTTCTCTCCAATGATTCTGTCCATTTGCGTCTATTTAACATAAAACTATCCAGAACACTAACCATGAAAAAAGGCACACACAGGATACTTTAAAATGTTTTTACAAAAATTTACTTAAAATATCAATAGTGTTATTTATTTTGGAATATGTACTTGTCCCTTATCTATGCATTATGACTAATGCTAAAAATATAACCATAAATGGAGGCAGGTGCTATGCTAAAATATTAACCATATGCTAATTAGATTATCACCTAACATGTTAGCGAATCATTGAGTTGCTTCTGCAAATGAGAAAAATTAGTCTCTAAACATTGAACAGTTTACATCACTTACATCTACAGAATTAAAATATGGTTCACACTGCCTCTGCATTTAAATAAAATGAAGGATATATTTTTCTTCATTTGGATATTTCCTATCCAATGGCAGGTATAACTTTAAAATAACAAAATTTTTGAGTTAATTTTTTGTTGTGGTTTAGATTTTTTTTTTAATTTTGTTCTTGTTTTTCTTACTCTGAGTTTCATTCTCAAATACCTTCGCCAACAGTGGCAGAGATGGTTTGCATCATCCAAAGTTATCACAATAAACAGATGTTACACAGCCTTAGAACTACAAAGTAGGAAAACAATGTGTCTGTGTAACTGTTCCCTTTTGCTTTATGGGTTATTCACGACAGTGATAGCATGTCCTAACTCTCATGTATGTGCATGTGAATCCTATTGAGGGTGTTGAGCAAAGGTAGGTTCATCTGTTTCTTTTTAGTATGGGGACATTTTACAGTAGCTGCTCATTGGGCAATTCTACCACTTTAAGAATATAGCCAGCAAGATTTCTATAAGTGCCAGTTCATCTTCAGATATGATATGAGGCTTTGCAGTAAACAAGAAAGTGAGAGAACGAATTTCTAATTTGAAACAAGCCCCAAGAATGAGAAAATACATTACTTCAGCAAATAAATAAATACTTGCTGCATTTAACATCCCATTGTAATTCTCAATAAGTTAGCTGCCTCTACTCAGGGCTCCCTCATACATACTCATGAAAGAGGTGGCTATTGGGTATTTAAAGCTCAAAACCGGGCATGAAGTTAAATATCCAGTGCCATTGAGTGGAGTGTAGTGGGAGCTTCAAAATGCTTTGTTTCGTTATGCAAATTTTAAAGCCTATACATCACTTTTGTAGCATGTCATGCTCAGTTTTATAGACTACCTTCTTTCTGAGGACATAAGACATAAGACAGCCGCTTGGGTCCAGGACTTAGGATTCCTTTCACTCCAAACCTGGCAAAGCTTCCACAATTTTATCTTAACCAATAGGATTCTGAAAGCAAAATTTGTAAACCTGTCTTTGAGTAGAAGTTCCTGAAAAGTGACCTTTGTAGCTGTGCTATTGTCTTCTCTCTGGGTGAATTCTAACAGTATGCTGTTTGCTAATTCTGCAATTAAGTAAGCACTGTTAGGACTAGCTAACCTCCTCTGAGCTGACAAACAGATCCAAATATCTCAGGGATATGAAACAATCAAATTTGATAGTTTCCTAAGTACACACCACTGATCAGCTTTTCTGATACAGAAAAGGTGCTGCTCAGTTTACTCAGGAAAGGAAAATATGTTGACCCACTCACTAACTCATAAAACTACTTGCAAGTCAGACTGACATATTGGTTCATCCTTTTGGGGACAAAAAAAAACAGGTTCTAAACTCATGCTGATAGAGAACAATTTGGTGAATGACAATTATGCAGGCATCCCACAGAGTACATTTCTTTCAACACTGGACTAGTTTGAATGTTGAAGATTTCCAGTTCTAACTCTGGCTTTGTTCAGGACATTTTAGAAATAAGTTACTTTTGATATAGTAGTCTTCTTTGACTCTTGGCCTGCCAAAGTCACGCTTATAATTTTTCTTTTGTCAAAAGGGATTCACCACTCACAAATATATTGTCTTACATTAATTTTAATGTTTATTGTATTCAACATCCTTTAATCTACCTATATTATATAATAGAATCAGATTTTTAAAAAGCAAAATCATTTAATAATCAAATAAGGATAAAAAAGATATCAAAAGATATTAACTCTGCATAATATATAGCTGATAGTACCATATTTTCTGAAGATTTACCTATAAATCAGTTATATGAAAATTTCTTATATTCTCCATGGGAACAGTATCATGTTGATTGTGACTTTTAGGATAATATCCCAAATTCTAATTAACTCCTAGGCTTGAATGTTTAAAACAAAACTATGTAACATGAAGCAGGATCAGATATAACCTTGTTTTTGCTTAGTAACTTTAGTGAAGACAAGTACTGATTCAAACAACATATGCTTGTTACATATAGCTTATGCTAATGTAGAGACAAGCCTTTTTAATTAGAGGAAAATGAAGAGGCAGGCAGAGACGTTGCAGATACATTGAAGGGGACTTAGGAGTATTTTCAAGGGTTTATCTGTTATTGGCAGCAGATCTTAATTACTCCTAATTGCCACTTCAGATTGTATGATGTCCTTGCCTTAATACAGGTACACTATAACAATACTTTAAAATTCCAAGCTATGATTAGTCTATTGTTGCAATGGTGATTGCAACAGTGAGGGGGAGAATACAAAGTTAATGAGCAACATGAAGGGTTGGGGAAATACACCAAGCACAGGAGAGCTGTATTTTCAGCAGTAGAAGAGAAAACAGTAACATTGAACTCACTGAATTGAGCAGCCATTGTGCAGTTGTTCCAGTGTGTGCCTGGTGTGTGGAAAGCCCTGCTTTTCATCCCAGCTCATACACCGGTTGTGGTGGCACAGGTCTGTAATCCTGGACATCACAGAGAAGAAGCAAAGAATTACAAGCTCAAGATCACTCTAGGCTCATAGAAGTTGGAGGCCAGTCTGGGCTAAATGAGATCCTGCATTGATACACCATTGACAATAATTATAGCATTGATCGTGAGGTCTTCACATCAGGAAGGTCTGTCAGCTGGTGATAGCTATTGCTGAGAAAGATGTTGATTTGAATCAAGCACTAAGGTTTATTTTAATTGTGGTATAGAGACATGAACCACACAAGTTATTTACCCCAATGCCACATGGAAGGAGAGATGAGAAATATTTAAATCATTGTCTATGTGAGACTTAAGGTTGCAGAGTGACAGAGGGAGGGATGAAGGACAGAGAAAGTTGAGGAAGTTCATCAAGTAATTTTCATGTTTAAGAATAGCATGACTCAAAGGTTTTCTCCACTTAATCTTATTGATGATGGGAGCTCCCATAGTCCCTCTTGCTCATAAGTGAGGCTAGGCCTGGGGGTGTGTTTTGTGTTTGTGGAGTATGCTGCACAGAAACTTTTGGGTCAGCTCCTGGTTGAAATTCATTATGCTGTGTCTTTATCCACAATTTTTTTTTTTTGTCTCACTCAAATCCTTCCACAGGTTCAAAACTGGGCAATTTACTCATAGAAAAATTAGAGATTTGATAATTAGATTATTACAGTAAATGAAAACCACTGGCAAATTCAGAATGAAGTGAACATGGGGCTGCTGGAATCAGAGAACGTAACAAAAGAATTCCAGTGAGTGCTGTAAGCAGCCAGCGCCTACTGCCAGATCGGACACTGTGCTATGAAGTTCAGCACGTATCATTTTGATTTAGCATTTAATCAGTCTTGGAGTGTTTATCTGCTCAGCAAACATCGACGAGGCCAGGAGGCCAAGTGGCACCTTCCGAGCTGAAGTCAGAGGAAACAGACAGCAGAGCAATGCTGGTGGAGAGAGACCACGTGAAGGGCTCACCTCTGCGCAAAGTCTGAAGTTGGAAATTGTGCCTTTGTGTTCCTGTCATTTCTATCAGCTCCCACCTAGGACCCCCCTCCCCTTGCATCAAAATGCAGCAACAGACACTCATATGGTTTTCTCCAGCTCTGACATCTGACAGGTGAATACTTGACACCTTCAAGTATAAGCTGTCTAAGCACACCAAACCAATTCTCTTAAGTCGAAACCTTAGGATAAATGATTCCATTTGTGTATTCACCACTTTCTCTGTGGTCATCCTATGTTTAGTTTTATGGAACACTAGATCCTCAGTCAAGTGGTATTCCTCTTCCAAGTCAGAGACTCGGTACCCCAGCTTCCTTTACCTTAGCTCTTTGTCCACAGGTACATGTAGATTAACAGTTATTCTCCAAGGCATATGGGCACAGCATGAAATATTGCTGGAAGCAGTGCTTGATGGTCTTTGAAAAGAGATGATGCTCCTGAGTCAGAAGCTTAGGAAAACATTGTAGCCACTGCCTTTGTACTTTCAAGAAGAACTCTGCCATTAAGTTTGCCAGTAAAGCAGGAAGAAGCCTTACAGACCTTGACAGAGAATAACCACATTGGAAAATAAAGTTTTCCAAAACCCTTTTTATGTGATTAAAAAAAAAACATATACATGTTAATGAGTAAGAATTGTATATTTTATGATACAATATACTCAGACGTATCACTCTTTCCTGGATGGCATGTTATTCAATAGGCACAGTGGAGTGAGTAGGTTTTGAAACCTAGAAAATATTAGAATTACTGTAGAAGGGACTGGACTTTGGTAAGTTTTGCTCACTTTCTTCAAGAAATAGTCCTCCTCTTCTTTTGGCAATGAACTGTAAGCCAGATCTTGCAGTTTTTCTTTATCATCATATCCACCCCTGTCATTTACTAGTCTTTCCAATGACAGAACTTACACTGAGGCTATGAGCTGGCAAGCCTGGTTAGGACTCCATTAATGACCTGTTTCCCTGAGTAGAGTTGCAGGAAATTAAGCCCTGCTCCCCTTCGCACATTTCCTCCACCACATTTGTATTTCTCTTTCAATTTTGTAATGAATTCTAAAGTACTTAAGCCTCCTCAGGTATGAAGCCTGATAGTGACAGCCCCCAATAAAGTGAGCCTGGGGTCATACAACAATATAGGAGGAAGAATGAGCTACAATTACGGCAACATAATTGCACATAAGCAACACCCTTCAAAACAGGAGCAATAAATCTTTTGCTCAAATAATAAGGAACTGGAGATGAGAGCACTGAAACAGTATCATAGAGAAATGTTAAATATTACAGTTAAAGACATTCAGCAAAAGTTCTCAGATATGCTCAAGCCCACAAATAAGCCCGTTCCCCTAAATGCATGACATTTTCTCTCTAGAGTACACTCAATTCGTTCCTGGCTTTTGTAGGGCAGAAAGTTGAAACTCCTTTTACCATATGAGTTGGGGTTCAATTGTCAGGGTAATAGCTTCCTGACAATTTCCAAATAAGAACCTGATCAACACAACATTCAAATGAACTCAAGGCCCTCTCTATAGATTACTGTTTTCATTTCAATGGCTGGTTGAATGCACATTTACCTTGAAATGATTTTTAAAATCCACTGTTCCTACCGAACAGAGGTAGTATACATTTTAGTATGGCCTTGCTGTGTGACACCAAGAAAACTGAGGCAGTGTTACAGGAGGATGTGACTGTGAGAGTCTCTCAGGCTCATGCTAAAATGAACACAGTTATTACTTTTTATGCCTTCCTGTTGGAAGGTCAAAGAAGTCACTGTCTACCAAGAGATGAAAGAAGAACACAGAAGTGGGACATTTCGTTTTATTTAGAAATCATTGGTGTCTGTATGGTTGACTTAAAATTAGCTGTCTATTTGGCTTTGCATTCCATAAGTAGCACAAGTTGTTATAGGCTGGAGGATATACCACAGGGATATAGGGCTTTCCTGGAGGGTGCAGGCTCTCGATTCAGTTTCTTGTAAAGAACACATACACAAACACGCACACACACACACCACGTGCACATACACTACACACACACACACACACACACACACACACACACACACACACACCACATGACAGATACCCACAGTAATAAGGAATAAAGTTCTGAACACTCTGAAACTCAGTGAGTTTATCTCACTTCTAACCTTTGTCAATTCCTCTTTGCCAGTGACACCACTATCAGTTTTTTTCAAAAGGAGTGCATGGTTCTTTGTGAGAGTGAGTGATGTCATGAATAAGACATGTTTAAAAAAATCAGAGGCCAGGTAATCCTGTAAAAATGAGTTCTTGGTCATCAAGTAATAGGAAGGCACATAGAGATAGATCACATAGAAACAGCCCATAGACACTACAGCTGAACTGAAGTTGCTTGACAGACATCACAGAGCCTGAATTCTTTTTACTTCCACACGTTTTGTTTTTGTTTTTGTTTTGTTTTTCCTTTTCCTTGAAAATTTGCAAGAATGGACAGGTTATTGGTGCGCTGGAAAAGCACTGTGTCAGAGGTATATCAGGAACTGCTTTTTGTCCTATTAACCTTTTTAAGACTATGAAGGATTATGAGCAAAAGTCAAATCTACTTCCCCATTATTAAACAACACAGAAGACAACAACCAAACAAGATGGAACCTTAACGTTGAAGTCTATCCTTAAACAGCATTTGGAAAGATATGTATGGTGGTGGGCAGGCAAGAGAGAACTAATATAAAGAGGGAAAGAGGGAAAGAGGAAATACGCTGCAAGCAGTAGAAACTATCAGCAATTGAAGTCAAGGAAAACCAAGTTGTTTGATTGTTTTGGATTTTTAAGAGAATTCTCAGTTATTTATGTTTTTATTTATGTTTTGAAAACTTTATGGAGCAAACCTTGATAATGCTGCCCTCACACTACATTCTGTTCTTCCCCCTACTCCATACCAACTCAACAAACTCTCTTAACAAAACAAAAACAAAAAACCAAACAAAGCAAAAGTAAAGGAAAAATAATGTCTGATTTGTACTGACCAACTAACAAAATATTCATGCTTCACACACCCATTCTGCATTTATTTTTGATTAATTTATGTATTTACTTCAAGCACTGCCCCCTCTAGGTCCCTCCATCTTCCAGCCACTTTTCCCCTGAAAGGGTAATGCCCCACCCCTTCAATCCCTGAGTATTCTCCAAACTCTGGACCAGCAAGTCTCTGCCAGGGTAGGCACATTCTCTCTCATGGATGCTAGGCACGTCAGCCCTTTTGAGGAAAGGATACCACAGTCAGGCTACAGCTTTAAGAAAAGCCTCTGTTCCTGTTATTGTGGGACCCATATGGCTATAGGTCTGCTATATATGTGCCAGGACCTCATTCGTATCCTTGTGTGTTCTTTGGTTGGTGATTCAGTATCTGAGAGTTTCCTACTTGATTATGTTCTGCATACTGTAGAGATCTCATCCCATTCAAGGCCTTCACTCTGTTCCCCAACTCTTCCAAAAGAGTGCTTGACCTCAGTCCAATGTTTGGCTATGAGTGTCTGCATCTGTTTCAATCAGCTGCTGGGTAGAGCCTCTCAGAGGACAGCTATGATAGGTTCCTGTCTGAAAAAATAACCAAGTATCATTAATCTATTTTGCATATCTTTCCAGACATGATTCTCTGTGTGCATTGGAACCACTCTGAGACATTTCACCCTAGGATTTACTGTACTGTATTAGAATATTAGGACACACCAAGACATTTGTCCTCTGGCTTCACTGAAGTAAAAGATAGAATACTGGACACAACATCTATAAACCTATAAACAAATAGAAATGCATGTTTAATGTCCAAAAGTTGACTTTGAAGCCAGTGACAGTGAGGCTAGAAGAAAATTAGGAACATTGTTATTCCTATAGAAATAGAGCAGGCATTGATTAGAAAACTTTATGCTTACTAATTAAATACATCTAATTTATATTTGCACAAGTTTTGTTGAACTAAAAGGAAAATATGTTTTATTGTTAAAAAATATGCAGAATGAAAACACAAAAAGACAAGCAACCATTTAGATTCAAGCCCTAGCAAATACCCAGCTAGCAATAATGTGAAGATTTAATATTATTACAATAAAAAATATAAAACCTAGTGCTCATCCAAGCATATTTCAATCAAAGTTCTCTTTGGGAATCTTCCTACTGACAATACAATTTCATTCAAAATAAACAATAAGATGCAAAAACTACTGTAAGCACTTTAGAAAATTACATATCAAATATCTTTCTGGAGCCTGTGGGTCTTTGAGTAGTTTTGCCTACCAGGTCTCACTGCATATGCAGATTTAAATAATTCATTTGTTTAAGAGATCTCCTGGTCTCCATTCACTCTTAAGCAGGAAGTTGCCTAGCAGTCATGTCAATGGCAAAAAAATAAAAATAAAGGTTCATCCTCTCATTTGACAGAAATGATATAAAAATAGTCTTGCTTATGATTTTACAGTAGAGTCAGGTAACAATAGTATATTCACTGAAAATCAGGTCTGTATATGTGTTACTTCACAAGCCCAGGTGTTCCTTTGCATATGTATGCACTTAGCATTGCTGTAGGCATGGTTCTCTATTGGATACTGGGAACCATACCTCTTCAATTAAGAGGTGAGAATCACAGAGATAGAGGCCAGCCAAGTCACAGGAGAAGTGAGAGCAAGTACAGTGACAAGAATTGAACTATTTCAGGTCTTCCAAATGGCACCACACCTCCTTCCCTCAAGGATACCATACAAGACATTATGTGCAGCATCCTTCCTCAATAGCCTCGGAGGACTAATATCCTGATCCTATGGAAACACCCAATGATTTCAAATATTCATATATATATATATATATATATATATATATATATATATATATATATATCACATCAAACTTCAATGCAGATATTATGGAGTTGTTACAGAATCTTGTTGAAGAAAAATGTCTGTGCATATGCATACAGATGCTTCTTTCTTTTCAGATATCTTTAGTCTGTAATTAGGTAAATCCCTAGTAGCAGATATTTTCTCTCTCTCTCACTCTATCTATCTATCTATCTATCTATCTATCTATCTATCTATCTATCTATCTATCCATCCATCCATCTCTCTCTTATCTTTTATGATATTTCTTTTGTTCAGGTAGTTATCAAATGGATAGCATGAACAAAATGTAAAAATGTCAGGGCATACACATACACACAGAGAGAGATAGATAGAGAGAGAGAGAGAGAGAGAGAGAGAGAGAGAACCAGATATATACATACACACTCATCCATAAATGTGGGTTTATACTTTTCAATGCCCAAGTTGTTTAGACTTTGATTAACTTGAATAAATCTCCAGTTCTCTCATGTTTGCATGGATTTCCTCTGATGATTTAGCCAATAATAGAATAATAAAATAAAAAGACAACAACAATAAACCAGCCTAGGTCTTGTGTAAAAGTGGGAATTTACAAAATCGATGTCTGCCGAACAAGTTGTACTGTAGCAGCTATTCTGAGCTTTTGCTCTAAATGTCCACATGGAGATGATCTGATGATTAAAATGTTAAAATCTTTATAGAGATCCATTTTTATTTCATTCGCAACATTTAAAGAATTTTTTGATTGAGCATACATCAGAGTGGATATGAAAACACATTTGAAAATCAGTCTATTTCAGACAAAATTAACTTTAAAATAGATTCGGAAGCATTATGGATCATGAAGACTCCCAGTATCAGGGAAGTGGCTGAATGCGTTTGGGCTGAGGGCTATAATGAACATTTAGCTTTTCTCTGTAAAAACCTAGTAGGTTTTCTAAGACACTAACTTAATCAAGTTAATATGATATGACATAATATGTTATTATATATGATATGTCATAACATGCTTGACATATGTTTGTATACATAAGCATCACTGCACTTAAGGACATGGTAACTCAAAGTCTAATACACCATCTCACCTCTAGCTGCATTTGTTCTTTTTCTGGGAACGCCTGTATAAAGAGGATATTTATAAGGAACGTAATTTCAGCGTAGAAGCTGACTTTCATTACTTCCCAAGGAAACAATTCACACTGGGAATTTTTATGATCTAGATGGCTGAGGAAAGTTTTGTCACATGCTCAACTGAAGAGGACAATATCGGATATTGATGAAAGTGTAAGTAGAAGTCTGGAGAAATGAAAGGTAATTGGTTTGCAGTAGTGTCCTCAGATAGGAATTGTATGGGTTGTCTGTATAAGTAGAAAGATATAGAATGCTTTCTTGCTAACAATATTTGGTATTTGAGATATTTTAGAATAACACATGTATTTAGATAGTCTCAGTATAGTATGAGAATAGCAAAATATATATAGTATTCTCATATATATATATATATATATATATATATATATATATATATATATATATATATATATATATGAGAATAGTATAGAATGCACAAAACTGCAAGGCTTGGATATGGATATGCTTCTATGAGATTCATGAACACAATGGGCCTCGTGATGTTCATGCAGGAGGTATGATAGAGTGGTATCAGATTCCTAATTCTGTACACAACTTTTTGTTTGTTTATTTTTGTTTTTTCCAGACAGGGTTTCTTTGTGCAGTCCTGGCTATCCTGGAGCTCACTCTCTAGAACAAGCTGGCTTCAAACTCAGAAATCCACCTGCCTCTGCCTCCCAAGTGCTGGGATTACAGGTGGACACCTGTACACAACTTTTAATGTTATGACATTTGAATTGGAAATTCTGTGACTGAGGTATATAACTCTATCAACAATGTTTATTCTATTAAAGTCATTTTTCTTCCAATATGTGGCATCAGTGATAGATAGTAATAGTAGATAAAATGGAGTCTAACTAAGGGGCCACATAAGTTGCCTAAGGTCACTAGGTTACCCACATACAAATATAAAATATGAAATCTGATATCTGAAGCCTTCTTGGAAAAAATAGTGATTTAAAAAAGTGAAAAGAAAACGCTTTTCTCAGTCCTTTTTAGCAGTCATCTTATTCAAACTGCCGTCACCATGGCCACCATCCAAACCAAGCTAGTAAATGAAGAAAAAGGAGGAAAAATGTCTACAGATAGCAAGTCAAAACAGTTTCATGGACCATCTATGGCCTTTATTTTGCATACTCTCCCTTACATTTACCTGGGAAAATTCAATACGCTGTGTTCCTTTCTTGTCCAGGAGTCAAGTGACAGTTCTGGGCAACCCATGTACTATCCAGAAGAAGGGTGTTATGTGCTTTACTGAGTGGGACAGAGCAAGTGTGATTGGGATGATAAAATATGGTCAGTTATCTCATTTTTGACAAATAAATCATATCAATTTGAGGATGGGAAATAAAAGAACAGATCTTTATTAGACTTATGATGAAGAGAAAGAGATTTTTTTTTTTCTCTCACTCTGATACTCTCTTTAATATTCTTGGAAATTTCCACCACCAAGCACAGATTAACAAAAGATTGTTATATTCAACTTAAAAACATTATTCTATTCAGATCAAAGAAAGAATAGCAACTCAAACGGTAGCTTAGGGATCTTCCTTACATAGTAATCCAAAAAAAAGGCATTGTGCTTTAGAGGCAGAATGGTCAGAGGAACGGTGGCATAGAGCTGAGGTAACAGTGCATGGTCAGCTTTTCTCTACAACTTCTGCTGCAGGAGACCCCATTCTGCAGATAGCAATCCTGGAAAGAAGTTATTCCTAGCTTTTGACAAGGTGAGAGTGAGTGGGAAGACCTCCCCTTTGATGTGTTGGGAAATATATTGTTGATGGTCTTAATCTCAACACTTAGAATTTGCAAAGAATTTGCAGCTATGGACCTAAGGGTAAAACACTCACACTAATTGCTGTGAAAAGGACAAAATAAGATACATTAGTAATATGGATGCTTTAATGCAATGGGCGTAAAAGTTGAGAGTGAAGGGTATGGGCAGAATCATGATAGGGAATAGGTGAGATTTTAATCAATATATATATTTATAAAACCAGCAAGACCCATCAACATGAGAAAACATTAGGACTTATGTTATCTTACATTTTATTGGACTAGTGTTGAAATGCAGGCTAAGATATAAGAACGTTGGTTAAGTCAAGTACAAAGTGCCTTCCTTCTACATTAGTGCTAACAACTGTACATACATTGTCTCCCATCCACAAAATGATATGAGCCCTGCTTGTCATTTTGTTTCTCAGTTGCATGCCTGAACATACTAATTAGCATCCCTCAAATTCAAAAGTTAATGTATATTTGACACGACTTATTTTTAGATTAATTTATATTTGTTTTGTTTTGTGCGTGTGTGTGTGTGTGTGTGTGTGTGTGTGTGTGTGTGTGCGCTCGCATACCCTATGTGTGCAGTTGCCTTCAGAGACAAAAACAAGTTGTCAGATCCCATAGATCTGAGGTAACCTTAGTTTCAATTTACCAGACATAGTTACTAGGAATTTCATTTGAGTCTCCTGAAAAAGGTTCAAGTGCCCTTAATTATCGAGACATTTCTCTAGTATCTCACAGACATGTTTATTTTCACTGTATTGAATTTTTTTTTACTAAGGTAGTATCTTAAAGGCCAAAATTCTCAGGGCAAGGAGAGGTTACTGGGGTCTGTAACTATTTTTGTTTTTTCTTTGCATTGCAAAAGGAGCTTCTTCTGTTTCAGTGTCCCCAACTCTTACCTACTACATGGTTCCTACCTAAATGGTGTTTGCAGAAGACAGCTGCAGACTTCTCACAGCTCATTCTTGCTCTAATCCTTTTGTGCATTTTTTCCATGTCTTCAATCAATTCGTGAACTTTAACCAGTTAAATGAGACCTTGGAATTCAAACCAACTTGATGTTGTCCACAAATACTATCAATTCTTAGAAACTCTGGGTACATTCCATAGCATTAGTAGAAATTCTGTGACTCCAAATTGGAAGTACAAGATTGTTGAGAGTATCAGAGTAATTGATTAGCCCAGGATAAGGACTCAACACCATGGGTCCTTTCTGTTGATGTAAACAGAAAGGGAACCCTAGCCATGGGGAATTCAACCCAGAGGCTGTTCTCTGCATCCTTTGCAAAATTTTGAAATTCTGTGTGCATTTTTCCCTCACAACAATCTAAATATTTTGTGCTAAGGAGATAACTCAGCAGGTAAAAAGATTTGCCAGCAAGCCTCACAGCACAACATTTGAGATCCACATAATGAAATAGGAGAGCCAAGGCCTGCAAATTGTCCTCGGAACCCCATACATGTGGCAGGGCACACACACACACACACACACACACACACACACACATGCATAAATATGCACACGCAAATACACACACCCAAGTGCACATACACGCAAACACACACTAAATAAAACTTTAGTGGGAATAATCTGAATATGTTTGTATAAAATGATGCCTGATGTTATATCAAATAAAAGTTCCTGCAGATGTCCTAGGAGAGTCAGTTAGACAATGAAAAATATGTATTTCATTTTGCCCTGAGGCCATGCTTTTGAGCTACCATTCCCAAGGTATCTTTCAATATTCTTGTTGAATATATGTCATAATATTCCTGTAAAATACTTTGGTTCCCAGAGAAAAGACTGGAAAGATGGTGGATTGACATTGCTTGCTATCATTTCCCATCATATTGTTATCTACATGACCAGCTGTGCTGATCTAGGCTCTCCAGACACAAACTGAAGTTAGGAGAGAAAACTCAACTCACATCTGAGCAAGAAGGTCCAGGGAATCTCCTTCCAGGCTGATATACTTTTAGTTTTTGAGTGTAATCTGCACCTGCAATCCTGTCTCCACCCTCTAAGAAACTTCATTGAACAATGAGTTCTTTGACATTTTAACTAATCATAGGTATAAACCAATGTGTCAGATCATCTTAAAACAATTCATTTCAGCCTGGATTACTCTAATACATTTTGATCTTATGAGAGACAAAGAAGCTGATTCTTGTTCTAAAACTGACTGGTTTTTGTTTATTCTCAGTTGTCTAGAAAAGTACTTTGTTGTTGTTTGTTTTATTTTTAATACTACAGAGGGATCTAGTCATTCCTTGCAAAAGAACTCAGGTTAGAGTTACTAGTCAAAAATGGACTCCTGCCCTCTGAGCCTCAGGTAAGGGGATTAGTATTCAAAGCAGAGACAGATCTGCTTAACTACCCTGAGGAAATCTTTATCCACCAAAGCATCAGTGGAAACCTGCCTTAATGTTCTCTGCTTTCCCAGAGTACTCCTTGGCTTTGTATAGACTTTTGTATCTGTTATTGCACCTAGTAAAGAATGCAAATTCCAATGGATTGACTAAACCAATTTAGGCTGTTTCACTTGCAGATGGCCCCAAAGGGGGGGGGGGAACAAAACATAAAAATAAACAAACAAAAACAAACTTGGAACAAAACAAGTTCTTTCACTTCAAGAGCCTGTGGATGTTGTGTGGCAAGGAAAGGGGTGCTCTGTTCTCTTGGTCACCATTTTTCATTTCTTCAAACTTCCCTAAAGGCTGTTATTGTTTCCCCTTCACGATTTGTAAACAGCGTGATAGAACACAGTAAAACATATTGTTCCTGGTAATTTGCATTTTCAGACCAGACTCTTGATGCCTTTCTCCCTGAGCCATTAATTACAGAACAATGGGACACAATAACATGCAGGCACCTCCTTCAAACGAAAATAGTTACCAGTTACAATTATGATTTTTAGGAAAGGAGGAGCCATCTCTCCAAGCTGCTGAACTTAATGACTTGTTAACACACACAGAGTAACTCGGAATCTTCATCTTAAAGATGATATTGGATGCAAGGCCCATGTGCTTGACTGAAAGTCAATTAAGCCTGTAACTCATAAGTGGTCTCCAGTCTAGGGAGATGAAGATAATTTTAGACACACTTTAGTCCCTTGGTTTATCAAAACTTTTGGGGGAAAAATGGCTATGAAGAAACTGGAATTTCCCCAAGACTACCATGCTGAGAGGGAGAAAAGCTTGAAGCCTGGTATCACACAGAGGGAAGTTCACATTCCAGAAGAGATAGTAACCCAACTCTAATTGTCAGACAACATTGCTGGGGTGACTGGGGCCCAGAGAAAGATGGGATTTTGTTAGGCAGGACTGTATTGTGACCTGGACTGCTTACACATGGGAAACCCCAACACCCAGCCATCTCAATTTTACTATCGCTGTGGGGCTCTGGGAATGGACAGGGAAGCTCTTTCTCCCTTTCCCAGCGTGGCCATACTCCATGCATATCTGTTCTCTGCTTTTCATTACCAGGGAGGAAACCTGGCATCTGTGGGCATAAATAGTAACCTGAAGTTTTGTAACATTGTAAGTCTGGCTAGTTAAAGTAGCTTCTTTGGAGGAAAAATATGTCATTTGAAAGACAGCATTAAAAAAAAAAAAGGAAAAAGAATTTGGCAAAATTTCATCATTACATTTATTACATTTATCTATCAACTTCCAAATATACCAATAGAAGATAGCAAAGTTATCCCATAAGCCCCAAGTGTTATGTGAACTTGGGCCATGGCTTTGGTGGGCACTCATCTATTTGTTTTGAAAATTGACATCAAGTTTTCAATGTTTGGTAGCGTTTTTGACAGAAAGGCTACTTATAACATTATGGTATTTTTTTTTCTTACTCTCTAAATACATTTAACTGTACCAAGTGAAGGCTATTACTAATGTGACACTATTCCTGAGATTATGAGAACTACTCCTCTATTTTCTAATAATCAAAAGTTCATTCACCTACTTCATTAGACTTTAAACTTTATGTCGGTGTTGTAATGAGTTGAGAGAGGTATTTTATTTCCTAAATTATGTATGTCAAAATTGCCTGGTCATTCTTAGGCTTTCAATTCTTTTTGGTCTTTGTGATTTAAGTTCATCCTAAATATTTATTAATGTTGAGTTTTAAATTTTCTCTCCCATATCACTTTCAAAGTATGAACAGAAAAAAAAAATAGAAAAGAACAAAATTAATCCTAAAGAGTATCCCTCTTTCTTTGTTTTTGTATTGTGGCTTGTGTTCATAAACTGAAAATTAAAAACAAAGAAACAAACAAACAAAAAACACCAATTAGAATTGTGGAAGGTTAGTTTTTAAAAACTAATGTGTTTATTTATTAAATTGATATAAAGTAATAGCT